>NW_021028742.1:41161-109548 GCF_004153795.1 Camellia sinensis | reverse complement strand
GTCGGCAAAGAGCCAGCCGAGAAAAGTGAGGAAGCCCTGAAGAAGATCTTAGTCACGGAGAGATAAAGGGAATGGCGAATAAATTGGCGGACCTACAATCGGTCGTCAATTTCATGATGCAGAACAATGTCATGCAGCCGTCGTTTCCATTACAAAACATGCTGATTCCAGCGACCAAGAACGATGCCTAGAAAGTAGGGCAGAAAACAGTCCCTGCAGTCCCCCAGCACACCAGGACCAATGAACACTCTCACCGGCCTTCAAGGGAGGTCGGGCGAGGACAGTCAGTGAAGGGAGATTCTCGGAGGACACATCGTACCAAAGAAGCTAACCCCAAAGAACATCGGCATGTTCATGGGAAGGAACTCTGTTTCGACACAACTAATGGAGTGAGGTCCAAGAGGACTCATAACGACACCGAGAGTAGTGCACCAAAGAGGCTAAAATCCGTTGATAGCCGAGCTCCTAGATGGACTAAGGAGGATCTGAGGGATTACCTCCAGAGGAAGCGACAAGATGCTGAGGTAACCTTTCTGGTTAAGCCAAGAACACCATTTTCGGTAGAATTGGACAAATTTGAAGCCCCGAAAAAGTTCCACATGCCGAGATTCCAGATATACAACGGCAAGTCTAACATGAACTTTCACGTCGGCTTATACCTGAACTCAATGGCACTGTACACCGGGAACGAGTCGTTACTTTGCAAAGTGTTCCCCTCCTCCTTTGGGGAAATCACATCAGACTAGTTTCACAAGTTGCCAAAAGGAACTGTGAAAAGCTGGGAAGGCCTGGCCGAGATGTTCGTAGCCAGGTTTATGACAAACAAACTACAGCTGTTGAGAGTGGACTCCCTGATGGCTCTGAGAATCGGGGAGGATGAAAGCCTTAGGGCCTATGCCAAGAGGTATTATGAGGTATTCAACCGAATACCAGGGTGCAACCAAGAGGTAGCGGTCGTGTCTTTCAAGAACGGCCTGAACAATGATTGCCTGCTTCGAAAATCACTGGCGAAAACACTGCCAAAAAGTATGGAGGAACTTATGGCCAGGATAGAAAAGTATGCGAGAGCCGAGGAAGACAGGCTTGGGACAAAGGCGTCAAAACAAGAGAAGTAGAACGGCTCACCGAAACGAGGCCGAGATAACATTGGATACAATAAACAAGAGACAGGACTGAGGGTTGCACAGGCAGTCACAACCGTATTCTAAATTCCGATTTACAAAGTGCTGGAAAGAATCCGGAATCAGCCCTATTATAGAGCACCAGAGAAGATTCCTGGTGAATTTATGGGAAGAAGTCCGGGGAAACATTATGCCTACCACAATGAAGATAGGTATCTAACTCAAGGGTGTAGAGCCCTAAAAGCATAGCTGGAAGATTTGGTAAGACAAGGTCATTTAAGGGACCTAGTAGATGAGGCCAGGACAAGGGAGGAACAAGCGAAACTGCCTCAGGTACCAGCAACACCACCCTCGCCAACACCACAACCGTAAGCAGGCGGACCTCGAGTGATCAATGTGATTCACTCGAAGGTCAATCAGAATGAGATACGTGGGGAGACTCAAAAGGTAAAACACTTACAACATGTGTATCAGGTCCGGCAGAAAAGACCTATGGTGTCCTTTACTGAAGACGATCTAGACATGGTGCAGCATCCACACAACGATACCCTGGTAATATCCCTCAAGATTGGAAAGTGCTAGGTAAAGCGCATCTTAATTGACCAGGGCAGCTCTTGTGACATCATGTATGCCAAATATTACAAGGAGCTTGACCTTCACTAAGATGATCTCGAGCAGTCAAATAGTCTAATGGTTGGGTTCAACAGAATGCCAACGTGGCCCTTGGGAGCAATAAGTTTAGAGGTGCAGGCTGGCACCAAGAAAGTAAACACGGAGTTCACAATAATTAACACTGGAGCAGTCCAATGGTTGGGTTCAATGGAACGCCAACATGGCCCCTAAGAGCAATAAGTTTAGAGATACAGGCTGGCACCAAGAAGGTAAACACAGAGTTCATAATAATTGACACCCCATCCCCTTACAATGTTATCCTGGGAAAGCCATGGCTGTATTCAATGGGGGTTGTTCCCTTAACACTGCACCAGCTGTTGCGGTTCTCAACAGAGCATAGAGTTAAGGAGGTCAGAAGGGATCAGGTACAGGCAAAGAATTGCTTCATGGCTGTAATGAAATCTACCTACAACATACAAGAAGTAGAAATAGTAGAGATTAAGGATGAGGACACAGAGGTCCTTGAGGACGTCGACAAAAAACTAGTCGAGAAAAGTGAGGAAGCCCTGAACGAGATCTTAGTCCAGCAAGGGGATGAAGAGCGCTTAGTCCTTTTCGGCTCAGGCTTGGCCGAGGAAGAGGAAAAGGAATTAGAGGCATTCTTGAGAGCAAACATTGAGGTGTTCGCTTGGACACCATACGAGATGCCTGGTATTGACCCTGAGGTCACCTGCCATAGACTGAATATGGACAGGTCGGCCAAACTTGTCATCCAGCGAGCAAGGAGGCCTACGTTGATGCATGTTGAGGCAGTAGAAGAGGAAGTGGATAAACTTTTGGAGGCCAGAGCCATTCGAGAAGTAAACTACCCAAGATGGCTATCAAACACAGTTGTTGTGAAAAAGAAGAATGAGAAGTGGAGGGTCTGTGTGGACTTCACCAGCCTGAACAAGGCTTGTCCCAAAGACAGTTTCCCACTCCCCAAAATTGACCAATTGGTGGATTCCACCTCAGGACATGGAAGGATGAGCTTCCTCGACACTTACAGGGGGTACCATCAGATAGCCATGTACCCACCAGATGAGGAGAAGACTGCATTTATCACCCCAAAAAGCTGTATTGCTACAGAGTGATGGCTTTCGGATTGAAAAATGCAGGAGCAACTTACCAGAGACTGGTGACTAAAATGTTTAGACATCTAATAGGCAAAACAGTGGAGGTATACATTGATGACATGGTCGTGAAGACTAAGGAACCTGAGGATCATCTGGCTGACCTGAAAGCAATCGTCGATATCCTAAGGACATTTCGGCTCCGATTCAATGCGTCAAAGTGCACATTTGGAGTTGGGTCAGGAAAGTTCCTGGGATACTTGGTCACCAAAAAGGGCATTGAGGCAAGCTCGGATCAGATCAAGGCCATCTTGGAGTCGAAGAGCCCAACATCGGCAAAACAAGTGCAGTTGTTGACTAAAAGGGCTACAACCCTAAATAGATTCATAAGTAGAAATTCTGGCTAATGCAAACTTTCTTTAGTTTAGTATAGAAAGCCATAGACTTCTTATGGATAGAGGAGTGCGAAGTCGCATTGGCCGACTTGAAGAAATACTTGACCACTACTCCAGTTCTCTCGAATCCAGTACCAAGAGATGAGCTGTTCTTATACTTGGCACTTTCAGAGCATGCAGTGAGTGCAGTGGTAATCAGAGAAGAAAAGAGAGAACAAAGGGTAGTTTACTACATGAGTAAAACCCGAGCAGACGTAGAGACCAGATACTTAGCCTTGGAGAAACTGACACTAGCTTTAGTAATGGCCTCCAAGAAGCTGAGTCATTACTTTCAAGCCCACAAGATTGTGGTATTAACTGAGCATCCTTTGAAGTCTCTGCTGCAGCAAGGAGATCTGACAGACAAGATAGCCAAATGGGCAGTGGTGTTGGGCCAATATGACTTGGAATTCAGACCCAGAACAGCAATCAAAGGTCAGGTTTTGGCTGACTTCGTGGCCGAGTTCACACCAGGCGCCACTGTACATTGGGCTCCGTTAAGTTACGGTATAGGATGTCCGGATGAACAAGAAGAAACCCAGTGGGGGATAACAAAATAGAAGAAAAAAGAGAAACTCAGACCCTGCGGTATTTACGTCGGTGACTCCTTCCGCCTATTTGTTGATGGGAGTTCAAACCGACAAGAAGGGGTGGCAGGAGTAGTGCTAGTATCGCTAAATGAGCGGATGCTGGAACAATCCATTCATTTGGGGTTTAAGGCCTCAAACAACGAAGCAAAATATGAAGAACTGATCGCAGGGTTGAAGTTGGCAGTAGCAATGGATGCCGACGAGGTGATGGTCTTGTGTGACTCCCAGCTTATCGTTAACCAGGCAACAAGCGAATACGCAGCTCGAGATGAAAGGATGATGGCCTATGTAAAGGAGGTAGGTACACTGGTGGCCTTATTCCAGAATTGTCGACGACAGTAAGTCAACCGAGATGACAATAGCCATGCTGATGCCTTGGGCAACCTGGCTAGTGCAATGAAACTGGGAGAGGCAAGGACAATAATGGTTAACTATTTGTCAGGTCCAAGTGTAGAACCACTGAACACAGAGTATAAAGCAATGTGTGTGGAGATGGGACCAAGTTGGATGGATGCAATAATAGTATTCCTTAGAGAAGGGACACTACCAAATGATCATAAAGAAGCACACAAGATTAGACTAAAGTCGGCAAGATTCAGTCTGAGAGTAGAAGGACATCTCCACAGAAGATCTTTTACTGGTCCCCTTTTGAGATGTGTGCATCCTTCACAAGTTAAAGACTTCCTATATGAAATACAGGAAGGAGTATGTAGAAGCCACGCTGGGGGTAGGTCACTTGCTCATAGGGCCATTACCTAGGGGTGCTGGTGCCCTATATGCAAAAAAATGCTGAAGCCTATGTCAGAAAGTGTGAGAAGTGTCAGAGGTTTGCACCTTTGATACACCAACCAATAACGAATTTGAACCCAGTGTCCAGCCCTTGGCCATTTGCCCAGTAAGGCATGGATCTTATTGAACAACTACCTCAAGCAATTGGACAAAAGAAGTTCCTGCTAGTGGCAACAGATTACTTCACCAAGTGGGTAGAAGCTGAACCCCTTGCAAAGATTCGAGACATTGATGTAAAGAACTTCATATGGAAGAACATCATCACCAGGTTTGGGATCCTAAGGGCAATAATAGCAAACAATGGTACGTAATTTGACAGTAAGCTAATCAAGAACTTTTATGCAAAGTACAAAATCAAGAACTACTACTTCACTCCAAGCTTTCCTCAAAGCAATGGTCAAGCAGAAGTATCAAACAAAACTATTTTGGATGGGATTAAGAAAAGGCTGGAAGCAGTAAAGGGGAAGTGGGTAGAAGAACTGCTCAATGTACTTTGGGCACATCGGACTACGCTGAGAAGATCAACTGGGAAATCCCCATTTGCCATGGCTTATGACACAGAGGCAGTAATCCCATTAGAAGTCGACATTCCAAGGATCAGAACCCAGGGAATGGAGAATGGGACTAGTGAAGCATTTTTAGCCCGAGATCTAGACCTATTGGAAGAAAGAAGAGAGAAAGCAGCAATTCAGCTGGGGGCATACTAGCAGCAGCTTGCTAGGGCTTACAATAAAAAGGTCAACCTATGAGAGTTTCAAGTTGGGGACCTCATCTTGAGAAAGGTCGTTGGCAACAAAAAGGATCCAAGAGACGGTAAGCTTGGCCCAAATTGGAAGGGACCTTATAGAATCATCTCGGTCCTGGGCAATGGGGCATATCGGCTTGAAGACAGTGAAGGCAAAGAGTTGTCAAGACCCTAAAACACTTGCAACTTGAAGTTTTTCTATCATTAGATTTTTTGTTTTAAAGTTTTTTGTTATTAGCCGAAGTAATAATAAAATTTTAGCTCGATTTTTTTTTTCAAACTTGTTTAATATGATTGACCAGTCCCTTGGCGATGTTTCTGATTGAAACATGACAAATAACTTAGACTTATTATATGGCGGAGTTGAATTAAACCTACATATAATAGAGTTTAACTAATTTGGCGATGTTTCTGATTGAAACATGACGAATAATTTAGACTTATTATATGGCAGAGTTGAATTATACTTGCATATAATAGAGTTGAACTAAGTCAGCGATGTTTCTGATTAAAACATGACGAATAACTTAGACTTATTATATGGCAGAGTTGAATTATACTTGCATATAATAGAGTTGAACTAAGTCAGCGATGTTTCTGATTAAAACATGACGAATAACTTAGACTTATTATATGGCAGAGTTGAATTATACTTGCATATAATAGAGTTGAACTAAGTCAGCGATGTTTCTGATTAAAACATGACGAATAACTTAGACTTATTATATGGCAGAGTTGAATTATACTTGCATATCATCACTTATTCTTGCATAGCCATGAAGAATTCAAGCCAAATCCTTTATTTCCTCTTCCACTCCAACTCTTTCTCCCTTCTTTTCCTTGAGTTCTCTTATAGGGTGAGGCACCTTTGGAGACCTTGTCCTCGTCATCCTGAGTCAAGTCTACTTGCTCATTCAAAGTTGGGGACTTGGCCCCAGTAGCTTTAGTGTTCTTAGACTTGTTGGCCTTGACCTCTTCTTTGGACTCGGCCTCGGATTGGCTAGGAGTGTGGGGGAATGACAGGACAAACAGACTGTTATCTCGGAGAGTTGAGTCCTCGGGGACAGCCAACTCCTTTAAGGCAGCCAACCAACCAAGAGTGAAACCCTTGTTGCATGCCTGTTTCACTTGCTTCTTGTAGTCCTCGCAGACGTCGGCTGCCCCCTCGGCGTATGCTTTCTCGTCCGCCGCCTTGATCTTGGTGTCCTTTGTGGCCAAGACAGCAATGAGCTAGACTTGGGCTTCAGCGGTCTTTGCTTCGGCCTCTTTTTTCTCAGCTTTGAAGACCTTAGCAACGGCTTCAGCAGCTTCTGCCTTCTCTTTGGCCTGTTTTGCTGCTTTGGCCTGCTCGATCAGTGTCTTTATCTTGGCCTCAGCTCTGTTGACGATCTTCAGCAAACTAACAGCCTCCTTGGTCTTGTTGAGCAACTCCTTCTTAATGTCGAAAGCCTGCATCGCGAAAGAGTGGGCGTGCTGGATCGCCTAGAAGAAATGGACAAAACAAAAGTTAGTAAAATTCTCTAAGTATGAAAAATAGAGAATGAAAAGTACCAAGTGTTAGGGGCTCACTTGAACGGAGTGCTGCAACATTAGAGCAAAGTTTTCATACTCGCTGACCTCGGCGTTGCATTCGAGGTCTTTTAGAAGGAGCAAGCAGTAGAGAGCGCGACACCGACTTCGATGTCAGTCGCGCTATCACCAACTCTAATTGGCTTGTCCTCAATGGTAATTGGAGGGGCCTAGGGGGCATCAGATTTCATGGACCCTGAGGTTGTGGCTGACTCTGACTTCAATTTCTTTGACCGGGTGGATTCAGAGGGAGCAACCTCTGCAGGCCTCTTTTCGGCGGCAGATGCACTTTTTTCTGCCTCGGTCATCTTAGATATCGGCAAGGTATCCTCAGAATCGATCTGAGTTACCATTGCCTTTGCTTGGGCTTTCTTCAACCTTTTTTGCTTTGGCTTTGGCTGGGATTGCGACGGTGAAAATTGTATGGTGACGATGTTGGGGATGTTGGCTAGAAGGTCGTCTGATACAGCCTATTTATGACTTATCTTGTCGGCGTCTACAGCAATAGTGACCTTGGTGCCGAAATGGATCGCTGGAAGTGCAGTTAGGGGGTTGGCTAGATCGTATGAGGACGCCTCGGCACTCCGGCATCTTTGGCTTCGAGTTTTGCCTATTGGTGCAAGCAGTGGAACTCGACATCAGCATTGGCACTGAGAGGGTGGAATCAGTTGTGGAGCTGAAGTAGATGGCTACTCTGCTAGATCAGAGGTTGATCCCTGATCTAGCCGAGGTGAAAAAGTCGTAGCAGGAGTTGTAGCAGAATGAGGGGACTTGCTCTTTTTGGGGACATCGGGCAACATTGATTTGTAGGTTGGGATGAAATTTAGAAGCAGAGGAGCCTTGCGCTGATTAACAGGCAAGTCCAACAGCTTCTTGAAATCTTTACTGGGATAAAAGTTTTTGCAGAAGTCCTTCAGGGGCTGAGGAAGAGCTGCAAAGACAAAACGAACAGACGTTAGCACATACAAAAATATCAAAGTAAGAAAGACTTGAAAGCAAGTAAAGGTGATACTTGGCTCTTACCATCTCCCTCTCTGAAAACTGTTCGGCTTAGGGGATAGAGGTGAAGGTCATTATCTGGATGGAACTCCCAGTTGCCCGAGACAATGAAGTAATCGTCTCCAGCACCCTTGTTGAAGTCTGGGAGGTCGGCAACAAGTTTGTATTCTGTGAATCTCGATTTAAGGTAATAAATATAACCCTTTTCTGACTTCAGGCCACACATGGTGTAACAATATTGGATGTTGACAAGGGTAACCTTAGCATTCTCTTTTTTGGCTAAGGTAATTATACCAGTGATAACTCGATAGGAGTTAATGGCAGGCTGCATAGGGTTCAGTTTGTAATAAAGGACTTCTCGGAAAAGGGTGTCAAGAGGGAACCTAAGTCCACACTCTATGAAGGCTACCACCGGGAAGGGCATGGAGTCGTCTTTGGGCATGATGAAGTCCTCCTCCCCTGCCAACCTAAGATGAACATCGACAGGGATAGCAAACTCCTGCCTAAAGTACTCTAACTTAGTTGGGGTGTTTACCCTCCACCTGAACATACCCATGATGTCGGCTAGAGAGATGAGGTGTTGGATTTCAGCAAGAAGTGTTTTTTGTCTAGGGTTTGAAGGACCTCGGGAAAACCTAAACGTATGCTGGGGCAAGTGTTTTTGAGGATCTAAGGGAATTTGTTTAAATTTTTCCTAAGGATAGGAGTTCTAGAACAAAACCCAAGCCTAATCTATATAGAAACAGAGAATAAAAGGCAAGAATCTGGAAAAATAACAAGAAAACAAGGCAAAAAACATGATTCAGACTCAAGAAAGTAGCAGAAAATCAAGAACAGTGATAAGCTATCAAGAACGTCAAGTGTATGAACAGCATGTGTGTGTGTGTGTATACCCAGAAACAGATTGGACAAAAGCAAACTTATGAAATAGAACATGTTTAAACATGCGAAGGATGAAATTTAGAAAACAAGCAAAAGACTGGAGAATATGAATACATTCACCATGGTAGTAAACAGAAACAACAGAGTATGAAATTAAAAAGGGGAAAAATAGTAACTCACAGAAGAAAATGAAGCCGGTGTGAAGTACGCCGAGGTCAGACGGTGGTAGTGAGTAGAGAACAATAGCAAATGCTTCACCGGAGAAGGTGATCGGAACAAGATGCAGAGCTCGAAGAGTTCAACAATGGAGGTAAGGGATTTTTAGAGAGAGAAACTTAAAAGCTTGAAGAAAATCAAAGAACGTAAAGTGAAAAGACAGGAAAAGGGGAGAAATTTTGATCAAAATGCGAAAAGGCGGCAAAAACGTAGTTAATGTTCCTAGGACGACGTGTCTGTCAAGCAGCGTGTGTTGAAGCGACGCGACCTGATGGCGCATGTCAGGTACAGTTCAATAGGGAAGAGACGCGTGGCAGAAACGGTTGAGTTACTATGCGTGACAGCTCACACGCGTGTAAAAACTCTTAGAGTTCTTGATTTAATGAAGTAAATACCTCGGCTTGGGGGACGATCTCGATTAAAGAACTTGAAAAACTTGGTTCTTGGTTCTAAAGCCATTTGAGAAAACAGACTACAAGTCTTGGACATATAGAGCCGATGAATGATGACCTCAGTAATGAAGGATAGAATAAACTTAGCCGACATGCTATATGGTCAAAAGATATAGGTTCCATCACCTCAAGATGCCGAGGTAACAGAACCTAGGGGCAGTTGTGGGGACGTATTTTTTAAATAACGACACGTGGCCAAGGTGGCACCGACGTGCCAGCCAAGGTGCCACGTGTCCTAATCATAGCGCCGAAGTAATCTCGGTTAGGCCAAGGTTATCTGCGGAGATACCAGAATTTGATATGAACGGATAAGGGACAAGAGTCCTAGAATGGGGAAGAACCTCAACCTGGATAAGGATAAAGCTTTTAGGGAGTTTATCTTTTATCTATTGGAGAGTCCAAAATAAGCATTAAGCCAGAGTCCAAGAGAAGCTAGGCTTCTACAAGGATCAGGTAAGTGCTGGCTATAAAAGAAGGGCACCCTCGTGGGTCTAAGGTACGCTTTTTGTATTCTGGCTAGTGAGTTAAGCACTGTTTTCTATCTTTGAGAGATATTGATTGCTAACTTGATCGTCGAAGTGCCCCCGGGTAGACGAACCACCGCCGGAGTCTTATCTTTCTGTGACAGGTCATTCTGGCGCAATCTATTCTGCCAGTGTTCTCTAGCTGAGTACCTGTTTGGCAGTGTGGTCAGAAAACAGCACACACAATTGTGATGCTAATGGAGAAGAAAGGAAGGCAAGCTATATTTTGTTTTTCAGCTATTATTTTTCTTCTTATTTGTATATATGCAGTGGTTTACTTTTAATTTTGAAAAAAATTTCAATTTTCCCCTCTACAATTATACATATGCCCCTCTTACGTTTTCCATATTCTTCTTTCAACAAACTCAGCACACCATTAACTAGAACACGGACATTGATTAACTCCTTATTTGCTTCACAAATAAATCTAAGAAAGCATTTAATTTATCATGTGTAGTTTACTAGCATTTTTTATTTTTATTTCCATTTTTTTAATTACTTTTGAGTTCTATAGATTTGAATGTTTGTAATTGTATGTTTGATATTGGAAATTTTTTGAAATATTGACGATTGATATTTTTACTAAACATGACCAAACTAAGTCTTGTGTGTCAAACCAACCTGGCCTAATAATTTGTTTTAGTACTGCACAAATATGAGGTTTGTTTATTATTGCAAGCACACAGACATTGTGTTATGATGATATTGCAGATTCACATTGTGTACATGGGAGCCCTTCCTCAAGGGGATCAGCATTCACCATCATCTCACCATCTCAGTATACTTTAAGAAGTTGTTGTGATGCAGCACACGCAGGTTTGAAGCAAGTTTTAAGCTAACTTAGGGTTAGGTTTAGTGAAATAAAGCTAAGGGTGGTTAGGGTTTGGTTATAAATGGTTTGGGCTTAAGGAAACAAGAATTTGTGACAGAAGAAAGACTGTTTATGGGCTGGAAATAGTAAACTATGAATAGAGACAATAGGAAAAGAGAAAATGATGAAAAAAAAAAAAAAAAAACTAGGAATCACTCCTATAATAGTGGAATCCCTTAGGCATCAGACCTAGGGTTAGGTTGCATCACACAAATCCTAAATAGGCTCAAAGCTTTAAAAATTATATAAATTATGATTGTTATTTTATTAGAAGCAATAGATTGCTTTATATAGGACTATAAAACTTCCTAAACTAATTAGGACCAAAATAGGAAACTACTAAAACTATTACAAAATCTTTGACTTCTAAAACCTATTTAATATCAAATAAGACTCATAAACATATTAAACCAATACCAAGACCCATGGGTCAACCCAACGACCCTTTATTGAGACCCGCTCCATAAATTTTGCAAATCACAAAAATAGCCTTGACCCTAAAACTTAATAGGTGTTTTGGGTAAACTAAAAAAATACATTTTTTTTTACCTATATATATTTATTTGGGTCACATCAATCAATATCTATCAATATCTCCTCTCTACTTTTCTAACTACTTTCTCTATTTTTCTACATTTTTCTTTTATAAAAAATCAAAAAGTATACTTATTTAAAACATTCCAAACCACTCCATAAATATAAATAGAGGAAACACTCAAATTAATTTATTCTAGTTCCCAAGTGAGCCAGGCATCATCCAACACATGCCAAATCAAAACTTGAGCCTTAGAAGCATCTTTGCCACGCGGTTTATAAACTGTAGTATTACGCTGCCACTTTTCTCCATCAGATTGATTACAGGTAAACTCTACAAGCTTTTGATCTTATTGTTGCTATAAAGCTACTTTGTTGTGTTTACGCTTGTGCTCTCTCTCATTCTATGTCTCCAATCTCCATCTCTAGTTCTATAAACCAATCCTTCATCAGAAGCTATACAAGGAGTTTCAATGGATTTGCAGCCAATCTCACTGAACAAGAAAGACAAAAGTTGGCTAGTGAGTTTTTTTTTTTGTTTTTTTTATTTTCTGTCATGTAAGTAATTTCAAGATAATAAGTATCGGATTTCATTTTTAGCGATCTTGATGCAGGGATGTGTGTATGAAATTAATATAAGAAAACAAGGACAATCACGAATAACTCGAATTCTAATAATGCTACAAAAGTTTATTTTACCTAAAAAAAAAATAGAAAATTTACTCATAAATTTTTTTATGAACCAATTAGCCCTTTGTTTTGGAAAGTTATATTTATTCGATTTTGTATCATTTGAATTTAATTGAATGTCTTTTTGTGATTCATTTTTTCAATTTTCTTATTCATTTTTGGAATGGAAATGGAAATGTGAGGTGTGGAAGATTATTTTTTGAGGGATTGGTGGTGAAATGTTGATTGTCGAGTATGAAAATTTATATTTCTATTCATGTGGTTTTCTGGTAATACATTAGGGTGTTAGAGTGCTACGTTTAAAAAAGTACACTAAAGAATTTTTGTGTGTTACATTGATTGGAGTGTTACGTTTAAAAAAATGCATTAAGAAGTTTTTTTAGAATGTTACGTTGTTACGTTTAAAAAAAACACACTAAGGAGTTTTTTAATATGTTATATTGGAATGCTACGTTTAAGAAAAATACGTTAATGAGTTTTTTAGTGTATTACATTAGAATGTTACGTTTGAGAAAAGTACACAAATAATTTTTTGTGTGTTACATTGATTGGAGTATTACATTGATTGGAGTATTACATTTAAAAACAAGTACACTAAGAAGTTTTTTAGAAGGGCAAATTACATATACACCCCTCCAGGTTTGGTTAAATTACAGATACCCCCCTGAGGTTTCGGAAATTACATCCCGCCCCCTGAGGTTTGTATTTTCATAACAATTTACCCCCTGAGGTTTATATTTCATAACAAATTACCCCCTAATTTCTTATGCAAATATAGCATTCAGGGGGGAATTCGTAATTTCTCAAACCTCAGGGGGGTATCTGTAATTTTGTCAAACCTGGAGGGGTGTATATGTAATTTGCCCTTTTTTAGAATGTTACATTATTACGTTTGAAAAAAGTACACTAAGGAGTTTTTAAGTGTGTTATATTGGAGTGTTACGATTGACAAAAGTAAACTAAAGAGTTTTTTAGTGTATTATATTAGAGCGTTACGTTTGGAAAAAGTACACTAACGAAGAAAAGTACACTAATGAGTTTTTTTAGAATGTTACGTTGTTACGTTTGAGAAAAGTATACTAAGGAATTTTTAAGTGTGTTATATTGGAGTGTTACGTTTGACGAAAGTAAACTAAGGGCTTTATTAGTGTATTAGAGGGTTACGTTTGAAAAAAAAAAATGTACTAACGAGTTTTTTAGTGTGCTACATTGATTACGTTTGGAAAAAGTAAACTAATGAGTTTTATTGAAATGTTACGTTAGGGGTGAGTAGCGGATATACTGATCTGCCCAAACCGATCAAACCGAACCGAACCGAACCGATCCGCTACATTTTGGACGGATGCGTGATGACGAGCGGACGGTTACAAATTGATTTTTTCCAATCCGCCTAGTTTTAAACGGATGGCGGATTTGAGGTTCCTTAGGCCGCAACCGAACTGCCAAACCGCGAGCACCCTTAGTAATTTGTAAAACTTTGTATTTTTAATTTGTTTAGATATTATGTTTATGTTTTCAATTGAATTTTTTTAAAAATATTCTATTGAATATATTCTGTTGAAAAAGAGTTTTTAACTTGAATATATTTTTTGATTTTTAAATATAACTCTAAAAATAATAAATAAATAAGATGATATATGCTGGTTGGTTTTTGTTTTCTAAAACAAATATAGATGTAATAATACCGAGGCATACAATCTCTACTACTGTTCTGTTTATGATTTTGGTGGTTTGAATTATTTTTATATTTTAAGAACCACAAATTGTAATACTTTACGTGGATGAGGTATGTTGTGATTGTAATATGTGGATTAGGCATGTAGTGATTGTAATATTCTAAAGTTTCAAACTTTCTTTCTTTGGATAAGGCATGCAGTGATTGTAATACTTTCTTAAGTCATTGGAGATTCCGTGACCGCAACCGACCCGCTCCCACCCCTATACGTTGTTACATTTGAGAAAAGTACACTAAGGAATTTTTTTGAAATGTTACATTAGAGTATTATGTTTTTAGAGTATTACGTTTGAAAAAAGTACACAAAGAAATTTTTTTGAATATATGTTACGTTTAGTAATTTCAATATTATGAGAAAACCTACATTTGTCCCTCAGCACATAACACACGTGTGTTCATGTTTAGCTCTTTATGTAATTCATACTAGAATAGCACCGTTGAATCTATAAGAAAAAATGGTGAACCAAAAAGTTCATAACATCACTATTTGATATTTATTGGTGTTTTACCCAAAAAAATATTTTGATCTAATTTTTCCTAAAATTTACATTTAGATTTTTATACTAAAATAACTCTTCATAATCAAGAAATATTTTAAAAAATGACAAACTAATTTTTACTACTCAAAAATATCTAAAAAGGATAACACTAATTATTGTAGAATAAAAAATAGAAAAAAAATAAATTAATACGAATGAAAATGTAATAATTTTAGTATATTCTATACTAAACAAAATATTTCTAATCAATTATTAATTCTAAAATAATAAAATAAAAATATTGATCTTTTTAAATCTTGTCTACGTCATATTCTTTATCTCAAAATACTTATACCCCATACTTAATGCACTCTAAGTTGCATCATATATTGTGAGAAACTGGAGGTATGAACATAGAAGATAGAAATTTTGAAATAGAGGATTCCATGCAAGCTTTTATAATTATGTGTTTGACTATAATAATACATTGTTCATACTTTAATGTGCAGGTTTTGAGGGAGTAGCGTCAGGTTTTCCAAGTAGAGCTCTTCAACCCCAAACAAGAAGATCCTGGGACATTATGGGATTCTCTGAGAGTGTCCCTAGGAATCCCACCTATGAGAGTGAGGTTATAGTGGGTGTTATTGGCACTGGAATATGGCCTGAATCAGAGAGTTTTATTGATGAAGGCTTTGGTCCTCCTCCCAAGAAATGGAAGGGTACATGTAAAGGTGGCAAAAATTTACTTGCAACAAGTAATTCTTTCTTCTCCAAATCAAAACTTTTCTATATAAGAACATACATAAAGGTCATGTTTGGAGTATAGATTTAGGTAAGAATTTAAAAAGAGAGAGAGAAAGGGAAATATAACTACATTTCAGCTATATTTCACACACTTTTTTCTTTTCCCTTTTCATTTCTAAATTCCTACTCAAATTTATACTCCAAGCATAACCAAAAAAGGTAAAAGAAAAAAAAAGGGTGAAATTTATCATTTTTCTTAATCATTATGGTAATGCTATATTTAACCAGTTTCTTTTCACCCTGATAACATGATAATATATTGTTCTTATTGATTTTTTCCCTTAATAATTACTTCCAAATGGGAGCTAATAATCCCTCAAATACTAGCATACGGTGATATCAAACAGTTATTACAACACTTTTGTATTATCATTGTTGATACTTTAGTACTATTGTGGTATATGTCTTGATTTTTAGGATCAATAAAATTAGAAACTCATAATTTAAACCATAAATTTTATCAAGAAAGGTGATATGTTGTTTAGATTCAATTCTTATATGATGAATCCTACATTTAAAATGAATCTAAATCACACATTAATTTTTTTGAATAAAAATTTTGGATGCGTAGTATTGTTATTTAAAGATTTCCAATTTTAAGCATCATGTTGAGTTTTATAGCAAGATCATTGGAGCAAGGTATTACAACTCGTATTACAACTCATTGACACCCACGATGAATCTGCAAGGGACACACTCACACTGCCTCCACAGCAGCTGGAAACAACATTCCAAATGCTAGCTTTATGTATTGCAAATGGAACTGCAAGAGGTGCACTACCCTCTGCCAGGATTGCTGCCTACAAAAACTGTCATCCAGACACTGGCTGCCAAGATTCTGACATACTCTCTGCCTCTGACGACGCCATCTGCTGATGGCATCGACGTCATTTCCATCTCGCTCGGACAAGAAAATGCGCTCGATATCACCATAGACTCCCTATCAATTGGTTCTTTGCATGCCATGGAGAGAGGTGTACTGACAGTGCATTCTGCAGGAAACACTGGTTTGTCCACTGTTAGAGCGCCGGTGACTAGCGTTGCGCCATGGCTGCTTAGCGTGGCAGCGAGCATTATTGATTGCCGAATCATCAATAGAGTTGTTTTGGGGGGATGGAAAGACAGTGCTACTTGTATGTATCTTCAACATGTGAAATTTTTCTTCATTTCTCACTGTGAAATTTCTCAACTTTACAATGTTGGATTTGTGTCGAACAGGGTAATGCGGTTAATGGGTTCCATTTGAATGGATAGGAATTCTCTCTGGTACAAGGCATGGAAGTAACAGGTACTTGTGATGAATACAATCCTGGGTATAAAATCTGTTCTCCAACTTTCTTTTAGCCTCAATTTTCTTGGAGAGTAGTTCTACATGACTATAAAAGAGTTTTGCTACTTGGGCACAAAATCAGAATAGGGAAATGAGCCCTGCTGGGGACCCCCGGTGGGGGGTGACCCCAGCACTCCCACCTCCACGTGGGGGCTATGACTTGTAGACAGAAAAAAATAAATAAATAAATAAATTTGAGCCAATCACAAAACAGTAGGGGTGCTGGGAGTCACCCCACTTGGGGGTCCAACTCATTTTTCATAGGGAAATGTGCACAGAAGTTTCTATGCACTAATTTTGAGTGGGTTTCACCTAAAAAAAAAAAACAAAACGTGCATTAAAAACGGATAAATGTGAAACTATGGCTGTAAACGAGTCCAACCGAGTTGAGTTTTCCGAACACAACTCAATAACCAAGCATAGTTGGCTCATTAAATATGATTTTATATTATAATGCATGTATAGCACATTATACATAATTTAATATATAAATAATATTTATCATATTATTTAAATAAATAATAAACAAGTCGAGTTAAATAATAAACAAGTCGAGCTTTATGAGGGCAGTGTATTCTAACTCGGGTTTGGCTCGTTTATTAAAGAAGTCTAAAAATTCAACTCAATTGAGTTTACATATGTAACAAACCTAACTGGACTGAATTGAATATAGGAGTAGCACGATTCATTTGCAGCCTAAGGTGAGATGCTAGAGTATTTTCTGAACGATTTTTAAGTATGTAGAACCGTTTGTTCTTAAATAAGACATCTAGAATTGCTAGAAATTTTTTTTTCATTTCAGGTTATGTGAAGTGGGTTGTTTGGACAGTAGTAAAGTGAAGGGAAAGATGGTGTTATGCAATGATGTGAAGGGTATGAATGAAGCTCATAGAGCTGGTGCCCTTGGATCTATTGTGTCACATGGGTCAAAGATGCCTCTTTTGTAGTCCCCTTACCTGCCTCACTTTTAAACCAAACAGACAATGCTCTGCTCCAATCCTACATCAGATCCACTAAGTAAGAATTGCACTTTTAAAACAAATTTCTGACTCAATTTGTGTGCATCTCTATGAAAGTTACAAACCGAGGTAAGTTATTCATGAACAGTTCAAGCTTAGGTTGCTTACGGTTTTGTTTAAACTCGTAGTGTTCGTTGGAATGATACAATTTGTGTTCAGCTCTTTCTTATAGAATGCCCCAAGCAAACATACTAAAACGTGAATTATTACACGATTCTGCTGCTCCCATAGTCGCTTCCTTTTCTTCGAAAGGTCCAAACATCATCATATCGGGAATTCTGAGGGTACATGCAGTAAATTCCCCAGCTTCCTTTTCCTTTTCTCATACCGTCTATTCATCAGACAAGATAAATGTGATGCAGCCCGATATAACTGCACTGGGAATAGATATCTTGGCTGCATACTCACCGGTTGCTTCACCTGCAGATGACCTTCCCGATAAAGTCTGTTAAATTCAGTGTATTATCCAGGACCTCCATTTCGTGCCCCCATGCTGCTGGTGTGGCTGCTTATCTGACATCATTGCACCCCGACTGGTCTCCCTCGGCTATCAAATCTACTCTTATGACTACCAGTACTAATTTTCATGTCAAGCATTTCATGTTAGCCCTTTTTTTGTTTTTGTAAATTCTACTAAGTAGTCAAAATATTGACTGTAGCTCGGCCAATGAATGCCAAAAAGAACCCGGCTGCTGAATTTGGTTATGGAGCAGGGCATTTAGATCCAGTAAATTCTGCAAATCCAGGACTCGTATATGAAACCTTTAAAGACAACTACATCAAAATGTCATGCAGCATGGGGTACAATAGCAGTAAGCTCAGAAAGATGTTGGGTGATAACAGTAACTGCCCAGAGGGACCTAAAGGATCACCGAAGGAACTCAATTACCCTTCAATGACAGTTCAAGTAGAAGCAAAGAAGCCTTTCACAGCTAAATTTCCAAGAACGGTTACAAATGTAGGCTTTAAAAATTCCACATACAAAGCAAAAATCAGCAAAGACGATTTAGTCAATGTCAGCGTGGAGCCTAGAATTCTCTCCTTTAATTCGCTAAATGAGAAGAAATCTTTTGTTGTGACCATCAGTGGAGAAGGATTGGATGATAGTAAGTCTGTATCGGCTTCACTGGTGTGGTCTGATGGCACCCATAGAGTGCAAAGTCCTATTGTTATATACACATCAATGTATTTCAATGCTTGATCATATGCTAAACTTCATATGATTTTTTGTTAAGTCACTAAAAAAGATTGATTCTGTATCACTGTGAAGCCTAGTATTCTCTCTTTCAAGTTACTAGGTAGACGAAAATCCTTCATTCCCTGTCAGCTACACTAGTTTGGTTGCACCTCATCCAACAAAATCATTCAAAGACAACAAGGGGAGACCAAATTAGGATAAATCACTTATTTTATTTAATAAGAACAAATACAATAAGCATCTTTGGCTATGGTATAACTGTATAGTATACATATTTTAAATTTTTGGTCCCAGATCTTATAATATACCCTCAAGCATGTTTATGTTCAAGAGTTTACACCTAGTATTCCAACATATAAATGTAATATATAGATATATATAATTTGAGTCTGATCCATTCCCATATCTTATCACTTAATCAGCCATGGTAACATATCTCAAACAGCAGCCACACCATCTTCAAGTGATGTATACTATCAGGGGGAAGTTTCAATTTAATTTGTAGGTAAGGTAATTGTACCTCATGGGTCAAAATGTTCTTCAATGAGCTTCATATGCTTTGATACAATGATATTTTTATGATGCTTCCCAGACCTTGTAATCTCTTCCCTCTATAGCCAAAGACCATCTTTCAGGCCCACTTGGGGGCTCATAGTGGCCTGGACCTATCTTCATTGCCACTTTTTGTTCGATCACAGCTGCATAAACATCCCTTTCTGCCTTTGTTATTTTAATCTGAATCATACAGAGAGAGAGAGAGAGAGAGAGAGATGATTAGTAATTTGTTGGACCTGCATGTATAGGATATATAGAACTTAACATATATGTATATAACACAATCTAAGAATTGTTCTCCTTTTGTCATCTATCAAGTTGACCAAAATCTCATGCAAGGGCTCAATTGTGCTTGCTACATTTGAATAAAGGGTAGCAATGAAATTAATGATACTTACCGTACTCCGACAATGGATTTTGTTCCGGTTTCTCAAAGAGATAAGTTCCGAAATTTCAGATTTCATGTGAGAGAAAATGTGATCATAGAAAACTGCTGGTGTTCCAGGATGAGTCAGGATGTAAGCATACCCTTGCATCTCCTTTCCACCTGGAAATCTCCAATGACCCTTCAAGGAAAAAATGAATAAGAAAAAAAGAGAAAATAGGACAAAGGTAAACAAGTTAGATCATACTCTTACAATATCCAACATAAAAGCTATCAACATTAACTAGATTTGCTAGAATCTCTTCTTGTTGGTCAAATTTTCAAGCAACATGCAACAATTCAACAGCAGGTGGAAAAATATTTCAACCCTTGCCTGTCTGATGACTTTTTTTTATCTGTCCTTCCAAGCATCACTGCGAAGTTCAAACCATATGGCAAGTGGAGAGGTTCTAACATACGCCATAGGAATACACTCGGATCTTAAAAGAGGAAGGTGAGAGAAAGGGGTACAGCACAGGTACATTTTGTTTCATATATAATTTTCTAGTTGGTCAATCTTGGATAATTGAGCATAATAGCTTCTGGTAAAACAAAATAACAAAAACAATTATTTAAAAAAGAAGGGTAATCAGAATAATAAGTCTACCTGAGTAGAACCAGTATCATGATTTTCTATAAACGTAACAGCCCGGGATGGCCACCACCCAACAACCCCTGGAGGTCTTCCCTTCTGATCTGATAATCGCCAATATTCACATCTTTCAAGTGCCTATATAGAAGATTTGTTCTGTAAGTCTATTTTACGTTTGGACTGACTAATAATAAAGAGGAAATGTAACATAGGGAAGAGTGCAAGGCGAAGGACAGAGTATAAAAAAAGTAAAATCATTTTGAAAAATAAAATTTGAAGTTTTTCTCTTTTTGCACCACCTCCAAATATTCAGAGCAAAACCAGAGAATGTGCGGGAGATCCTAGGACATCAAACATTCAAAAAGAGTAGCAGGTATTGTGAAGATGAAATTTTGGTATTATTATTTTATTTTTGGGTTAAGGGTACTCTTGTATTTTTGTCATCTTTTACTCATTAGGGTTGGTTTCTATTTAAGTTGTATTAAGAACACATTTTAAAGTAAGTGAGATTTAAGCAATAATATTTTTCTTCTCTAAACTCACATGAAACTCACAGGTATAACTGGCTGTACAAATGAAGATGCTGATCATAGAAGTGGCATGGATGAAGCAAAGAATTGCTTTTGGATAGATTTAAATTTACATAGCAAACTAGCCATGCTTTATGTGAAAGAAAGATGGCAAGTAAGAAACAGTTAGTTCTACTAAAATGCAATATCTAGACAATTGCATGAAAGCCAACAGAGGACAGAGCTTCAAATGAATATAATCAACAGAAGTTGGAGTACCTATGCGGGAGAAGATGAAAGAAAATGCAAAGATGGTGTGGCCATGTTCACAAAACTTGAAACAGCACGAGTAAGAAGGTGACATGATGCAGATTGACATCTTTCTAAAGAGGCAAGGACAAACAGACATGTTGATGTACAGAGGAAAGACATGGAAGCTAATTGTCCAACAGAATCGCAAAACAGACATCATGCTGCCTAAAACTAAAAAAGAGAAATGATGGATCACCAAGTCAAAATAAAAGTGTATATTAACATCTTGTACAAATATCTATGTACTCCTAAAAACTAACAAGATTCTACCAAGTCATAATGTGAATCATATTAGATCCAGAATTTTAAAGTAACTGCTTGTATAAGGTACTGGGGATGCATAAATTGATTTCACAATGTGGAGAAAATCACTTTAATTGTTACCAAAAAAGAAAAAGAAAAAGAAAAAAGAAAATTAACTGTAATCTCAAAATGTATCTATGTTATGAAGCAAGAAATGCTGAGGGAAAATGTTAATTTTACATGCAGTTAGAAAGGCCATTCACTTGGTCCATTTCTAAAGTCATGTAAAAACAACAGACTGACTGTAATTTCTTCCAAAAGCCAAGAATAACATCTTGTGAATGAATGCTTACAGCATGAAGAATTCCTTTTGTCGTGACATCAAAAGCAGCAGCAGTTCCATTAGTATCATTGATCCAGTCAACAATTCTCTGCCTATGTGCATCTTGATTGTGATCCATCTCACCATATGTGTAATTGAGGGAATCCCAATACTCGCCTACAGCAAAGTAAGGTTCACTTGCTTCAATATAGTCCTTGACATATCCTCCCCAAAATCCCCGAACAAAATCAAGCCTCCATCCATCATACCCGATTTCTTCCCTGCAGGTCAAGTATCAGCAGCAAAAACTCAACATTCAAACTTACTGCCTAGTCAGAAGAGTCAGAAGAATCAGAAAGTGAGTACAGACCAGAGAAATATCACACGTCAACTTAATAAGAGTAAAGCTTCCATTGAACTTTCAATGCTCAAATGCAAAAATAAAAGATACAAATTATAAGTAATACATGAACCTTTTTAAATTTATACATATATTTGCATCCCTGAGTAGTTTATTTTTGTTTTGTTCAAATAATGGAATACTGACACCCAGAAGTGAAGAGACTAAACAGGTGCAATCATCATATTTGGAAATATAATAGAATCCAAACCAAAAAGAAGAAAATGCACAAATGTGTTATGGTAAATGAGGAACACAGTTTGACTTCATGATATATACACATCCAGGCAGATGTCCCTCTCAGACAGGTGAATATAGTTGATAAACAGCATCAAGGGATACACAGGTTGTACACAAAACAAAATTATGACCCTATATCCTATACTCTATAATCTACACTCTGTTGACCACAATGTCCAAAAACTCTCTAGAAAGGGCAAACAATCCCCATGATCCAACAAGTGAAATAGGACAGATAAAAATAATAAAGTCTAGCCCAAAATGCGCACAAGCAGAGGCAGAGGCACGTGTGGCCTGACTTTGTTTATCTTTGTATATATAGGCAATATATATTAATCAGCCCTACTCAGAATTTGAACACCGAAGTTCACATATTTTGAATTCCTCCCCTCCCACAGATCTGGAACACCCAACACACCCACCTCAAACTTTGTACACCAACCTCATAACCCACTCACAATCTTTTTTAATTCTAATGTAATACTCTCATAAACAATGCTACTTACCCAAAAAGTGTTTACAAAGTGAAGTGTATGGTATACATATAAAGTTGGCATGGAGTGGCCACACCCAAAATGTATCTAGTTCATACACTACATTTTTTTTTTTTTTTTTTTGTTGATACGTTGCAGTACTGTAGCCTCATACAACGATCAAAAATATACCCTCAGATCAACAAAAGAAAAAGGTAATAGCCGAAAGATAGCTCTCTTGGTAAAAATAGATTATGTTGAATTAGTACACTAAATTTGGAAAAAAAACTGCCTTCAAGCACCATCAAGACTGGGTATGAGTTGTAGACTCATCGACAGCAAGCAATTGTAGCGCTCCATAAATTTATTTTGGATAGAAACAATTCATCAATATATTCAAATTCTCTTTTATTTGTGATTTGAGAAGTTTAAATTAGAAGGTTTATTGGAAGCGGATGATAGATATAGATATGTGTGAAGATTTATTGGAAGTGAATGATAGATATAGATATGTGTGATTTCTTTTATATAAATTCTAATTTAAGTTTTGGAATATAAACCCAACCAAAATTCATGGAGCCACCACTGCACACAAGATATCATATATCAAGGAAATTCTCAAAAAGGAAAGGCGAACATAACTAACCTCAGCCAACATAGCCATTCTTTGAGATCCTTCCTCACAAATTCTTGTGAATGATCAATATTTGGAGCAGCATGGAAACAATCTCCACTACTCTTGTTTCCCTTTCCCTGTATGACAGAAACAAGGTTTTTTAAACAATCTTCAATGTAAATACACAAAGCAAACATCCATCAACAGTCTAATCATTGCATACACAGTTAACAATAATTCCAGCAGAATGAGAAACTTTAGCGATCCTTCTTTTTGCTAAGAATTTATCCTAGTGAAAGAAAAGGATGCAGATTGGGATTTCTTAGTTAAGAAAAGTTAGCTTATGTATTAAAAGGTGCCAGCCAACCACAGGGAGCTCAAACTTGTACACACAATGTACACATAAAAGAAAACTATGATTCTACTATATATATATAAAAGATATACAACTCCCCAAAAAGACAGTAGAAGAAATTGAAGAAAAGTCTCCCTGAGCAAAAACAAAATATTGAACTCTCTACAGACTCAAAAGATCTCCTATTCCTCAATCTCCACAAGCACCACATTAGACATCAAAAACTTGTAAAAACTGGCCCTTCGATGAACCCTTCTCTATGAAACAAACACCTCCTTAATTGACCGCTGCATCACCTGCTCAACTCCAAACATAGGGAACAACATACTCCACACCTCTTTAGCAACAAGGTAATGCAATAAAATATTATTCACACTTTTCCCTGCACTCTTGCACATGCAGAACCAAGCTAACAAGACTTTTCCTTGCCTCAAATTGTCCATCATCTGGCCATCGTCTAAGAAAACAAAGTAACACTAACAGGAGCCTTTGAATGCCAAATCCCCTTCAACAGAAAGGATATCCCCCACCCAACCAGCTTCCGATAAAAGGAGACCACCAAAAATACTACCATTCTTAAGCCCTTTCCACACCTGCCCTAAAGTATTCCAGACAAAGCCTCAACTGACTCCGCCTCCCAATCCTAAAAAGGACTCCAAAAGATAAGAGTCCAAAGCACTTCCAACAATCCTCCAACAAGATACCTGAGTTAACCACCACAATCCCATAAAGATTTAGAAAAATCTCCCTGAAAGGCCTTGGCCCACACTAGGAGTACTGCCAAAACAGCACTTTGCATCCATTGCTAACGATGAAAGAAATCTTCCTTCACCCTCAAAACACTCCCAAATTTCCACACCATACAGCCCCTTATGTCATTAGTCAACCAATCCACCCAATTATGATCTAAGTAGCGCACACAAGGACAGGTGACATGACACATGGACATGCCAACAAGGCAATTTTTATTTTTATTTTTATTTTTAAAAGCTGGGCATAAGTTATTAAAAGTTTATATTTTTATAAATTTATTATATGTCAAATTTGAATAGAATATTCAAAAGTAATAAATAAACAAAGCAACATAATATTAATTAAAATTAAAGAGCCAT
The DNA here is from genome assembly GCF_004153795.1 of Camellia sinensis. NCBI lineage: Eukaryota > Viridiplantae > Streptophyta > Magnoliopsida > Ericales > Theaceae > Camellia > Camellia sinensis. The sequence goes on along the minus strand of NW_021028742.1, from coordinate 84,690 downwards.
ATATTCCATAATTTAAACATCAATATATCATTCACATAACAATTTCATTCTAAAGAATGCAAAACAATTGTAAAACATTGACATACACATAGTTGATGTGCAGAATATGAGAAATTAGGGTTAGGGTTAGAGGAGAAGAGAGAGAGAGAGAGAGAGAATTAAATAAATAGGTATTAGGGTGTGTAACAAACCTTCCACCTTAGCACACATTTATAATAAAACTAAATTATGACAATATGACAATAGTGCCCTCATTAATATAATATAAAAGACAACTGTTCCAACACACATGATGTATTCATCTTATAAATGTTTTAAAACATATTTACAGTGCACAAATTGAATTTTGAAGAGCATTGTTACTTTTCAATCCCAACCGACAAATACATTTCAGATGTATATTTCCTTTGTTCTTGTTTTGGTTTGAGTGTTTGAGAGCTTAGAGTACGAATCCTATCCTAATTGATCTCTCCCATGCATCAGTTCTACAGTTGCTGTTCAGTCTGGGTTTCAGAAGTGCTTCAAGAATGAGCTCATCACTCGAGAGATGGAAGTTGTGCTTGAGCAAAGATCTCAGCCTGAGTTTCAGAAATGCTGCAAGGGTGGATTTACCGCTCAAGTGACCAAAGTTGTGCTCGAGTGATGATTTTGTCTTCACAGGATTTTTGTCTTGAGTTTTAAAAATGCTGCAAGCCTATGTTCACCACTCGATCGATGAAAGTTGCACTCAAGCAGTCATTGTGAACAGAATTTGTTATAACCTTTTATTCCCTGAGATCTGAGTTTGATTCATCTGGTTCTCTCTTTGGAAAGTGTGAAAAACAAAGTAAGAGAATTGTGAGTGATTTTTAATGTTTCCCCTTGATAATTCATAGATTATTTCATACATCTCATGCAATTGTTGGAGCTCTTCAAGGTGGTTTCAATGATTCTATCTTCCAAGTGTTCAACCGGTGGATTCCGATCAAGTTGGTGATTGTGGATTCAACACCAAAGGGACAAATCCAAGAAGAGGATGGGCATTGAAGATTCGCAAGTGTTTCTAGATCAATCAAGCGGATTCGTTAAGAGATTGATTGGGCGAGACAACTTCGCGTAATCTTATTTTTCCTCATAGTGGATTTGTTGTTTAGCCTCTTGGCTAGTGGTTTTTGGTAATCACTATTGGAGGATTCCAATTGTGATTATTTTTCCACGTTAAAATCATTTGTGTTCAATTATTGATTGCTAAGTTTGGATCTAAATCAATTCACTTCCATTTGTTAATTGATTTAGATTACTCTTAGTTGTTTGTGAATTGTTGTTTCCATCCTTCTGCTTGTTGATATTGGAACTTGATCATAAATCACAATCTTGGGAATTAGGCTTTTCATAAACTGAACCGAACCACGTTTTTGTGGTTCGATTTTGTTTGGTTCCAAGATTTTCATGGTTCGGTTTGATTCCAAATTTTATGGAACTGTAAGTACTGGTTTGGTTTTGGTTTACTTTAAAACTGAACCCAACCACACCATGCTCACCCCTAGAAAATAGACACATTTGAGTTGTTGAAAAACCCATCAAACGCAACAAGTTATGACAGAAGAAGCTGAAAACCAGTTTCTGACAACTCTCAACAACTAAATCCTTTAATAATTACCACCAAAAATGACTAAAATCATTAATTTCTGCAGACTTTGACTTTGAATGATGTTAAATTAACATCCAAGATCAAAAGCTTCAATGACCCATCACAGGGAAGGAATTTACCTGGAAATGCGGATCATCTGCAACAACTGCACGATCGTCCCAATTTAGACGACCACCAAAAATATTCCAGACACCATTTTGATTCTGATACTCTGCACAGCGGTGATTTAAGACAGCATCTCCAAGAACTCTTACATTAACTTGATGGAATCTCTTCACAAGACCCTTCAGCTCATCAGTACTCCCATATCTGATCATTATTCCATAACAGAAATCAATAATTCACATGTATAATCAATTTACTTCCAATATAAAAGAAGAGAAATGAGAAGAGCTAAGAAAAGTCTTTCCAGGTTATCCATCTAAACGCAACAAAGAAACTCACAATTTAGAATTACTCCATTACGTGGAAAGAAATTTAATTTTAATTTTAATATCAATCGCATATGAGCACACAACCGAACAAGACCAAAAAATTTTAGTCTTATTTCTTTCAACAAAAATTGTCAAGTAAAATCTAAGAAAACACAGGAGCAAATTACAGATTCAACAAAGTCAAAGTATTAGATGTCAATGCAGTTTCTACACCTAAAAACTCTTTTTTAAAAAAAAAGGCAGAAACTACAAGCATGAAAAAAGAATAAACACAGGAGAAGGCACGTATGAATTTACTAGCAAAAATAGCTGCAAGCCTCTAGATCCTGTCCTATTTTTATTTGTATTATGAGCTTATTAAACAAGAAACGCAGGGAGAGGCAGCTGCATCAAATACCAACCAGGAAGTTTCTATACAGAGCTTATGGCTAAGTTCAGCATCAATTTTATGTATATGATAGTAAAATTATACTAAAAAGGCTAGTGCTAGTATGACCAAGAACTTTCGAAAAGAAGTATATTCTAGTAAAATATGTATAAAAAAAGACAAACAAAACAAAAAAAAAAGTTCGTTAAACCAAATATCAATCTTATTATACTAAGAAAATGAGATGTTAACATCATAGTTCATAACTATTCCTGCTAAATTCAGACCGTGGTGAACAAGAACGAGTTGATGGAAATATTAATCAAGATAAATGAGCTTGACTACGAAGGTAAATATTATAGGTTGTTTGTCCAAATGTAAAATCTTAATTTGTATCTTTAACATTTTTTCTCAAAATATCAAGTACAGTAATGCACATTAGTACTCCATATTAAGCATGTAAAATTCATACAAATCTTCATGCATTTTATAAGGCAGTACCTGGAATTCAAGTTATATAAATCCTTTGGCATGTATCCTTCAGGTGACACAGAATCTGTGGGCGGTGGTAACCAAACCACAGTGAAACCAAGAGAAGATAATTCTGCAACTTTTTCATGGAGTTCCATGTACCATCTTCGAGATTTATGAGATTCCCAGTTAAATCCTTGGCAGAGAATTTCAAATCCTGAACCTGTTGCTGAACATATTTTGGCAGCGGGTACTATTTCCTCAGCTTCCAGCACAACTTTCTCTGCAAAGGTTGGAATAGAGCTTCTGAAGATGCTGTAGGCTTCTGCAGCCAGCTTTTCGATTTCTTGAAGAATGCTTTCTTGAGCTTCTTTCATCCTTCTAATTTGACCCTTTTCAGAGGAAATATCAGTCACCAAATTTCTTATGTCATCGATGATTTCATCAGTATATGTGGCAGGAGAAGCTACTTGATTTGTCTCTACCTGACCTTCAGATTGGCCATGCCTAGATATTGCAGACAAGCCACTTGAACTTGAAAGGGGTATGTAAAAATCATTTCCCATATAATTCAACCATGTGTTGTCAGTTAGCTTGAGCACAAAAAGAAATCCGAGGTATCCTTCATCCAAAGTAAATAAACTTGAACCACCATGCCCACCTTTTTTCTGAAAGCATGATGCAAGCATAGTCATTAAAATATACAATAAAAAGAACAAAAACAAATGTATAGACATTCTTGACCAGAGTAAAACTGGCATATGAGAAATCCTAATCCAAACTAGCCAGATAAAAAAGGCAAAAGGAAGAATATGAGTGAAGGAATAACTTAAATGATTTTCGAACATCTACTAAGTACTTTCCAGGAGACACGAAGTTTTTCCAAGCAAGATACACTTCTTACTGGCTTTCATCTTAATTAAGTACCAAATAGAAGAAACAATTAGTAAGAAGTAATCACACTTACATAAACAAGATGCACTTATAGAAGAAACAAACAACATGCACTTCTTACAGGCTTTCAGGAGGAATAAAATGAGAAAAAAACCTGTGGCGTTTTCAACAACAAAAAAACACTCTGACAAATCTAACTGTCCTTCAATAACACATTTGGATGGAGCTGAAGGCTCGAAAGTTAAATCCCTCACCAAGACAGCCATTTCATCCCCTAACCAAGTCCCCGCCAACTCAGTTGCAATCCTAAAGCAAGATGGATTGCAAGAGGTCCGACCTGCTCCAAAGTGTTTATAAGACGGCCCTCGGCCCCAAAAGCAAGAACTGAAAGAAATCAGCATAGCCCCTGAAGGAGCACCCAGGTGTCCTATCTTCATTTGCAAAGATTTGCCAGCAGAACAAAGGCGGCCCCTCATCGACTTGATCAATAAGTATTCGGACATTTTTGCGTGGACATTTTAAGATATGCCAAGACTAGAGAAAGATGTTATCATGCATCGTTTGAACGTCATCACCCTGGCTCGCCCAGTCAAGCAAGGTGTAAGATTTTATAAGCCTGAGGTGGAGCTCAACATCAAGGACGAAGTGGTCAAGCTGCTTGGAGCAGGATTTATCAAACCTATCCAGCACCCCACCTGGCTCTCTAGCATCGTCCCAGTTATCAAAAAGAACGACCAAATTCGAGTGTGCATCGACTTCAGAGACCTAAACAAATCTTGCCCCAAAGACGAGTTCCCACTCCCAAGCATAGACACCTTCATTGATTCAGCAGCCGGGCACCATATGTTCTCATTCACGGATGGCTTCAGCAGCTACAACCAGATCAAGATGGCTCCAGAGGATGCTCCCAAGACGGCATTTCGCACTCCCATAAGTAACTTTTTCTATACTGCAATGCCCTTTGGATTAAAAAATGCGGGAACAACATACCAGAGAGCTATGACAGCCATCTTTCACGATATGTCGCACAAAACCTTGGAGTGTTACATCGATGATTTGGTAGTAAAATCCAAAGAAGAGAGAAGTCGCCTTAAAGACCTCCAAAGAGTCTTTGAACACTGTAAGAAATACAGGCTCCGAATGAACCCGCTTAAATGCGCATTCGGAGTCACTGCTGGCAAGTTCCTTGGCTGCATCGTTCATCACCATTGGATAGACCCTGACCCAGTAAAGGCCGCCACCATCAAAAATATACCATGACCAACAAATCTAGACGAGTTGAGAACCTTCCTTGGTCGGGCATCTTTCTTGAGACGATTTATCCCAGCTATGGCCGAAATTACATAACCCTTCAATTCATTACTAAAGAAGGATGTCAGGTTCATTTGGAATGAGGAACACCAACAAGCATTCGAAGAGGTGAAATCAGCTTTAACTGCCCCTCTCTCCATGACGACTCCTCATCCGGCAAGGCCCTTACTCCCGTACATCACTTCCACGCCAAAGTCGGTCGGGGCTCTGATCGCCCAGGAGATCGACAAACTCGAACGACCTGTGTACTACATAAGCAGAGTCATCCAAGGGACTGAGATCCGATATTCCCCCATTGAGAGCGGCACTGCCTCGCCCTAGTCTTCGCCACCAAAAAGATCCGTCATTACCTCCTTTCTTACCCCATCCATCTCATGACCTGGAGTGATCCCATCCGATTCCTCCTCACTAGGCCAGCACCTCTCATTAGCAGAATATGACATCACTTGCAAAGCTCCTAAGGCCATCAAGAGTCAAGCGCTGGCTGACCTCTTCGGATGAACTGCCAGGAGACGAGTTCCCCAGTGGAGAACATGAGCCACCTTCGGATGAACTACCAGGAGACGAGTTCCAAGCCGCTGAAGTAAACACCGAAGCAGAGTGGAGTTTGAGCTTCGATGGATCATCCACCTCTAAAGGGGGAGGAGCTGGAATAGTCCTTACTTCCCCAAATCAAACCGAAGTCAATTTGTCGTATAAACTGGATTTTAAATGCTCTAACAATGAGGCAAAGTACGAAGCCCTGATACTAGGGCTATGATACTAGGGCTTATGATAGCACTCCATCTAGGAGTAAGTCTCTTATGTATCAAAGGCGACTCTAATCTCATGGTTAAGCAAACCAATAGAGACTATGCTATCAAAGAGCCCCCTTTGGCTTCATACAGAACCATCGTCCAAAGGTTGACAGACAAATTTGACACGGTAAGGATAGAACATGCTCCTCACTCCAGTAATTGACAACCGGACGCCCTCGCTATCTTGGCTTCTAAGGTAGAATTCGCGGAAGAATCAACCAAGATAAAAGTTCTAAAGCGCTCCATGCCGTGCTCGGTAACAACTATCTTTCCCGAAAAAGAACCCGCCAACTGGAGAGCCCTAATCATCAACGAACTCGTGCCCCCTCAGGTAAGCTATCTTTGAACGAAATCAAACATTTCACAATTTACCAAGGAGTCCTCTACTACGGAGGGCCTAGTTGTTTGTTAGCACGATGCATCGACCTCACTGAAGCCAAGTCCAAACTGGAAAGGGGTCACAATCATTCTTGCGGAACAGGAGACGTGAGCCTCTACAGGAGGCTACAACGACAAGGATATTATTGGCCTACCATGGCTAAGGAAGCAAACGACCTTCAAGGAAAGTGCACCAAATGCCAGGAATTTCCCCCAAAAGCTGAATGTAATTTCACAGAAATCACTTCCGATTGGCATCAGGTGTATATAGATTACCTCAAAGAAGATTCATTACCGCCAGACCGCTCCGCAGCTGCAATAATCAAGAAGCGAGCTCCGAAATTCTTTTTGCAAGAAGGGCAACCTTTTAGGCACGGCTTCGATGGGAAGCCATTACGTTGCTTAGCAGGAGCAGAAATCCATAAAGTTTTAGAACTTGCTCACAAATTGGAGCACCAAGGTGGAGCCAAGCTATTCCAACATCTTTTGCATATAGGTTATTATTGGCCTACCATGGAAGCAGACGCCAAAATGTATGCCAAACGCTGCAAACCTAGCCAACTCCATGGAAACCTCATTCACGCACCAGCCACCAATCTGCATAGTTCAAGCTCACCATGGCCTTTCCACACGTGGGTTATGGATCTTATTGGCCCTATCTCTCCACCGTCAAAGGGACACATATGGATTGTGGTAGCTACAGAGACTTACACTAAGTGGGTAGAAGCCATCCCCCTGAAGAAGGCAGCTACAGATACTTACACTAAGTGGGTAGAAGTCATCCCCCTGAAGAAGGCAACAGGAGCCGCCATCTCCAATTTCATTCAAGAATTCATTATATGTCGTTTTGGTATACCCAAAGTAATCCTTTTAGATAATGGGACCCCTTTCATCAACCGCCAAGTCAAACAACTCTTGGTCTCCTACGACATTACACACCATAAATCAATGCCTTACTATCCCCAGGGGAATGGACAAGCTGAAGCAACCAACAAAACACTCATTAAAATCCTTTCAAGGACTCTCAAGGATTATCAAAGGAATTGGGCACATGTGTTCCCAATGGCGCTCTGGGCATACAAAACGTCCAAAAGAAGGCCAACTCAGATGACCCCCTTTTCATTGGTATATAGCACGAAAGCAGTCCTCCCAGTGGAAATCGCCATACCCTTAGCTCGAATGGCCCGTCGAAGTGGAACTACCCCGAACTCCAGACCATCAGAGCTGGAAGTCATTGATGAAAGAAAGGACAAGGCCCAGGCTAATCTTAAAGTTTACCAGAGCCGTATAGCTCGAGCTTACGATACTCTGGTACGCCCGAGATAGTTTCAAGAAGGTGATTTAGTGTTACGAGCTGCACCCCACGTCATTAGGGGAACATCAAACCACAAGTACACACCCAAGTGGCAGGGTCCTTATGTAGTAAAGGAAGTCAATGAAAATAGTTATTACAGAATTTTTGAGCCTGACTCTCAAACCCTCCTAAGCCCCATCAATGCAAAATGGTTAAAGGCTTACTATCCTTAGATATTACTCACTACTGTATGATATACTACAATAAGATGTATTGTGCCCATTCGGGCTTTTTCGTCAATGAATATCTTCGTTTTCCACACTTATTCTAACTATAATCACAAATAATAAAAGCAAATGCGAGTTAGCTAAGTATAAAATTGGCTCCATTAAGTAGTTAAAGATTTTCAATTACAAAAAAGAAAGGAAGGCCAAATCTCCAACATACAAAAAGTCTTAGACTATCATATGCTACAAAGCTATGATCCAACTAAATCAAATCAAGGCCCTGGAAGCTTGATCCTCTTCCCCCTGGCCTTCTTCTTCACTCGCCAGTCTTGCTTCAAGAATCGCTTTCTTTCTCCTCAAACTGGAAGTTGCCAACTCCGCTTCATTCAAGGCTTTCTGTGCTCGCACAAAAGATAGCTTACGTTCCTCCTCCACTCGCACAACAGCAACCAAAGCCTTATCTACCTCGCCTAGCTCAACTTTAGTCACCTAGGGCAACTTTACTCAAATGCATAGAGTTGAGCTCATTAGACTATTGTGTGCCCCAATTTGCCTGCCTTCCTACATCTCAGGCAAATACGAAAGTCACAGCTTGTGACGCATTCTTCATCAAGATCACAAAATTTGGTGCACAACATGAACAAGGCATCATTCTTTACCTTCACTTGAAAATCTTCATCATCTTCCACAACTAGTGATCTCAGTTTTGCAAAACTTAACTAATAATGCGCCATTTTTCACATATAAATAAAATATTTTTTTAGCCATCTCTTTTTGTTAGACAGAACAAGCATTTGTTTGCTCATCAAATTCATTTTTTAAAGTATTGAAAGGATAAGATCTTAATAGTAAGTTTTTTGTTTTTTTGTCACCAGTAACACTGATAGATCTTTATATGTGTGTGTGTGTGTGTGTTTTTTTTTTTTTTTGTGTGTGTGTGTGATTATATATAAAAAGGACAGTTGATAAGATCCATTACTTGTTCTCAAACCCCTTTGGCTCATCAAATTGTTAAGTTAAAATAATGGATAACTACAAGATGAAGAAAAGTAGCAACCATGTAGGAAATGCAGGCAAACTCATTCATGCTAGTAATCAAATCCCCATTTGTAAATGAGTCTATGGTATAGCAGCACATCTATATTTGTAAATTCAAGTATGTACGCACATGCATTATTTATACAGTTCCACTGTTTCTTATTTTGCTTTTGTAAATGAGATCATTCCCCACACAAACATAATTTGTGTTTTATGGATTTACTTTTCAACCAAAAACTGAATCTTATGCTCCATTACATCAAATCACAGAAAACACCCACTGATGGGAAACGAACGCTCGCACACACACGAGAGAGAGAGAGAGAGAGAGAGAGAGAGAGGGGGGGAGAGAGAGAGACAGAGAGAGTAATCCACAGTTATATACAGATGAAAAGCATATGATCCATTGTTCATTTGTCCCTCATTATATTCAATATTGTGCAAGAATCTGTTCCAGCAAGTTTCATTCTTGTTTCGTTGTAAGTTACAAGAGGCGATAGTCATGGAAGTAGGCTTGGAAAAAGAACTGAAGCATGGAACATTTGTCCTTTGACGATTTAAAGACTTGGGTTGTTTAGTAAAATAAAATGTCTCCAAACAACACATTCATCCACTGACACATATAAACGTATGCACATGTATGAAGACAATCGATTAAATTTTGAAGGGTAATAAGAATATTTATTGGAAGACATAGATAAGGCAGTTTAATGCATGGACCCAGCACCAACTTGAGAAGTTACCCACCGAGTCCAATAAAACTTACATAAGTTTGTAAAAGGTTTTGTTAGGATAGATTCCCTTTTTGTCATAAGAAAATGGCAAGTCACAACGTTCCATTGGATCTTGAGAGGAAGTGTTTTATATTGCAGAATATTTAAGCAACCACAGGCCACAATAGTTACAAACAACTTAGAAATATCTAAGTTAGCTGAGTGAAAGGAATGCATGCATATCACTGTATATCACCAAGTGTGTCATAAATACATGTAAGTACGTATAATACCACCAAATACCCAGCAATAACTGTATTTAATGGGAAACACCAAAGCACATGATTTCGATTTTACTAAAAATCTGTGTTAAATTATACCTTTAACAGCGTCCGCAATGCCTTATTCTTGAATACTAGGGTCCTTATGTAGTAAAGCAGCAGGATATGGCTCAGCTGGAATCTCCCACTTCTTACCATCATCCTTGCAAACACCCCAGTGAACAACAACATCTCCAGGTAGATCCGTTTCCATATACAGAAGATTCTTGGCCATCTCCGGACATTTCCTGACAGAAACAGTTACTGAGTTACTAATAAGAACTTCTCTTACGATAGAATGCTCCTCATAGAACCCCTCAAGGCTCTTGTTTTTCTGATTAGGATATCTACTTTCACTGCTGTCTTCACCCTTGGGATGAGCTCCTTCTGATTTGAGAAGCACACTAGAAAGCTGTCCCAAAGCCCCTAGGAACCAATAAAGCTTGTCACTCAGTTCCTTGTCAAGACGTTAGGAAGCAAAGAAACATAAAAATCACTCCAACAAAAATATGATTAAATTAATTTAGGTAGCATGAGAAGGTAGTTTAAGGCTTTGGTCTATCCCGTATTCTGGATTCGGCAGATTTTTTTTTACATAGGTATTGTGGATTCAGCAGAATGACACATTGATTCATGAAGTTTATTTTATTGTCCACACCTGTTTTCAGAAAATGAAATAATTTAAACACGAAACTGACTTGATGTCTACGCAAAACCCACATCTCACCATTATTCACTACACTCAACCGGTTCTTTTAACAAATGGATCTCATTAACAACCTTTCTCTAGAAAGAAAAAATAAAAGAAAGAAAGAAACTTTGTTATTATTAAATCATTGGTTCAAGTAGATTCAAATTATTTAAAGGCCCTTCCTGAACTGTGACACCAAAACAAGAAAAAGACAGGAGTGACTCAAAACAAGAAATATTTACAAGTGGAAAGATGCCCACAGCATCAATCCTCAACACAGACAGAGTCAGATACAGTTAATTATTTTGTACAACCTGGCCATATACCCAAGCCCTTTTTGGCTCCAACAAAATTGCCATCTTCGTGAAGGTTGTCAATGAGAACCACCTTGAAGTCTCTTCCTTTGTGCTGATACCAAGCTCCAGTTTCCTCATCCTGCAACAGAAGCCCCCAAAAGGAAAGAACAAATAGATAAAAATGAATAAATAAATTCATACATACTGAAAAGATTACATCAATTATGTATTATGTGTAACAAAAGCTTTCAGCTGCTAGAAATTTAAGAGCAAACCTTCAAAACAAAATTTATAGCTGCAATATCTCTGTTGGTACTAAAATTGATCTTCACTTCATAATACAAATCTCCTTCCACCACTGCTGATGATTTCTTCAAAGGAGTCTCGATTGCATAATCCTAAGAAGAAAAAAAAGAAAAAACAAAAAAAAAAAAAAAGAAGAGAAGCTCTTACTTATGGCAGCAAAATGGATGGAATAAAACTAGCTGAATTACTCAAATCCAAGAAATCAATAAAGACCTTAATGAGAATAGAGTCCGGAGGCCTCATCTCAACAGGAGGTTGATCCCATTCACTGAAAATTTCAAAAGATAAAATTGTAATTATCACAAGTTTTGAGATAATCCTAGGTCATTATTAAGATTTTACCATACATAAAATAAATGTAGTTATAAACCTCAAATCATCAAAATTAGACCCAAAATCCACAAGCTCGTGAAGAATAGAACTCAAACTCTGTTAACTAGTGCCTTCGTGTATTTTTTTACGCAAGTTTCCCAGCATCAAACCCAAAACTAAATGTATGAATAAAGAACAATTGGAAATATAAAGCAAACCTTTTTGAACAAACCTTCCACTTCAAAAAAAAACATAAAGCAAACCTGCCAAAGTCATTGACATAGTTTACTCCCCAGTGAAGAACCCACTTCCCTGGAAGATTACATCCCACTGTGAGCTGCCAATTTTCTTGGTCTTTCCCATTATCCAATCTGATAGATATCTTTCCCTCACCCTGTGATTCCAATCGACTAATAAACAACCCAATTCAAAAAAAAAAATTCTGTTTGGTTGCTGCAAGAACATTGTAACATTAAAAAGAAAAATACTAAATATTAGATAATTTAGAAACTCAATACAGTCAAATTTTATTTGAATATTAAAAAAAAGTGGGGGAGCTAAGCCAAGTTGATTGAGTTTTCAGAACATGTATTCCGCAATTTTTTTTTTTTTTTTGAATTATAAACTAGTTTTACAAAAATAAACACAAAAAGTAAATAAATGAATAAATAATTTTTTTTCCGCCCCAAAAAGAAAAAATCATATGAAAATATAGTTTTTTTTTCACTTCTTTCACATATTGAAGTAAATCTAAAATTCAACAAAGTTTGATAATGTCATTCAACTCCCCTCACCCCTCATTCCAAGTCAATCAATAATTGTGATCAAACCCAAAACATAATTTCTGTTTGGCAGCCAAGAAAACAAAGTAAAAAACAAAAACAAGAACAGAAAAAACAAAAACAAAAACAAAAAATCCAATGAAAAACACTCAACAACACAACCAAATTACATGCTCAGCTAATGATCATAGTTTTTCATTCTCAAAGCCCAATTTCTTTTCTACTTTCCCTCTCATCATCAATATACATATCTATCTATAACAAACATAAAAAATATATATAAGAGAAGTGAGAAAGTTTGGACCTTTTGAGTTCGTTTCAAGGGAAATGTCTCTTTGAAGAGAACTTCCTCAGATTCAAAGGTCTCCTCCACCAGAGCTGTATTTGTGGAGGTAGCTCTGAGAGGAAGAGAGAGAGGAGGTCTGAAGTTGCAGAAGATCGAGCCATGGGAGAGTGGTCTTGGTCTTCGTCTCGGTCTCGGAGTGTAATTTAATGAAAATGCTTTGGACTTTTTGTAATTTGGGCGAAAATTGGGGTGTTCTCTGCGACAATGGTAACCAAGAGGCTCCAGAGCGAATGTCGACATTATTATTGTTTTGATGAATCACTCAGAACAGAGAGAGAGAGAAACAGAGAGATAGAACATTTGTTAGCAATTCTTAGTGCGTGTATATATATATACGCACTAAGAATTAGTGATGGATATTTATTTTGAATTTTTTATTTTGTTAAAATTTTCTTCCTTTTTTTTTTTTTTTTGGCTTGAAATTATGAAATATCGCCTATAGTTGGTAGGGGGTATTTGTGATGATTTTTGAGATAACTCAAATAAATATATTTATCTAAAACTTATATAAATTATATCACATGTATCCTAAAACAGGCTTTTTTAAGTAATTTTTTAACTTTTTAGCTAAAATATTATGTAAAAAAAATAGTATGTTTAGAATAATTTTTTTACTTTTTACAAAAAAATATACAAAAAGTAAAGAGAAAATGAAATTTTTGACTTTTTAATATGAATTGTTGATTTTTTAATTTTTTTAATATTTTTTAAATTTTTTAATTAAAAAAAATTACTTGTCAAACGAGGCCTAAGTATCCTTAAACGACAATGCTATGTAGCTTAAATTTTGTGGCTCAAAAGTGGCTCAAATGGCCAAAACGACGTTGTTTAGAGTACAGAACAACATAAAAATAGCTAAAACGACGTCGTTTTGGCCATTTGAACCACTTTTAAGCCACAAAATTTGAGCTACGAGACATTTTCCATCCTTAAAATATGCCACAGATATTTGGTTGCAAGGCATTTGAATATTTGAGAAATACTTGAGAGATAGAGACAACCATTCATTTCACATCAAAGCAATTCTAATGATCAAGTTAAAGAGTTTAGCGTATTTTAGAAAGTTTTTTTTTTTTAACCTATTAACTTTTTTTTGAAAAAATATATTTAAAAAAAAAAAAAAAATAAAGAAGTGATATAATTTAAATAAACTAATAAATCAATAATTTGTTTTTTTTTTTTTAGTTACCAAAATAGGCCTTTGTCAAAATTAAAAAATGATTTAGAGGTTGTTTAGGAATTGATCTTTCACTTTGTTTGATTTGCTTTTCAAAAATTTATTTTAGAAATTAAACCAAAAATGACTCATTTTTTACCAAAAACCAAGAAAAAAATATTTTAAAAAAATAATATGACAATTTATAATAATTTTTTGGCTAAAAATTTAGGTTGCGTTTGGTAGAGTTTTGTAAATATGATTTGAGAGAATGAGTTGTATTTTGAATTTGTGAGTTATGGAATTATGATTTGAGTATAGAAAATTTGTTTGGTTATGGTTTTTAAATAAAGTGTTGAATTGAGTATGGAATTGAGTTTTAAAAGTTTGATTTGACATGTGAAGTAAGAAAATTTGTTTAGTTATGAGTTTTGGAAAGAGTTTTCAAAACTTAATTCAAATTGTTATAATTCATAACAAAACACACTACTTTTACACTATTGAAAATTTTGATCAACACTCATAACCAAACTCTTTTTAAAATTCAATTAAAAAAATTTATTATTAACAGAAAATAACATTTAAAAAATTAAAATAAATATTCAAAAATTTTAAATCGTAAAAATTTAAATTTTTTAAATAATTTAAAATGTTAATATTTTAAATTTAAAAACAACGCTACACTCAAATCGTAACCAAACACATAAAACAAAACTCAATTAAAAAATTATTTTTAAAACTCATAATCAAACACATAACAACTCGAAACTCTATAATATTTTCAAATACATAACAAAAAAATTAAAATATTTTTATAAAATAGAGCTTGAATTTATTTTTATAAAATATTTTAAAATTTAAAAAATTAAAATCGTAATATTTTGAAATTAAAATATTTAAAAATATTTTTAAAAATTAAAAAAATAAAAAAATCGTAACATATATAAATATTAAAATATTTAAAATCTTAACAAAATTAAAATATATTTGAAATATTTAAAACATTAAAATATTGATTTGAATTGAGTTTTGAAAATAGTTTTAAATTATGTGTTTGGTTATGAGTTTTGAAAAAGCATGATTATTTTTTGAATTGAGTTTTGAGAAATGGGTGTAGAATTATGATTTTAAGGCTCAAAACAAATAATACACTCAGATCAATAGGTGGAACTATATTTTAATAGGCTTACCAAACGGAGCATTATCTTCTCAAATGAGGTCTTAGATTTCACAAATTATCTCTTTTGGGGAGCTAACTTTATTATCAAAAAAAAAAAATCAAATCAAATCAAATCTTGTGCTAAATTTAACTCAAAATATTTTTAATTAATTTCTAAATTAGTGACCCAATTCTGCATATAAACCAACTCATGATCTCACTTTCTAAACAATCAGAGCTCTAATATCATTTCTCACTACTTAGCTTATTGCCCCACAATTAGGGGTTGTTTGGGATGACCTAAATAAGTGTACTTTTTATCTTTTTACGAAAAGATGTGTAGAAAAGTAGAGAGATGATGTGATGAAAAAAAAGATAAAAAGATAAAAAGTGTGTACTTATTTAGGATAGCCAAACTTGACCTTAGTTTACCAACATAACTCAAAAAGCGTAAATCAATAATAATAGCCTACTTCATTCATGATATATCATTCTAATATTTCATATTTGCATGGTGAATGATTTAATGAAAATGTCAAAGTTGATAAATAATGTGTAATTCAAGTAAACAAGTTAACGGTAATTTCATAATTATAAATATAAAAAAAAAATCCTAAATTCTCATCTTACCCAAATGCATATGGTAAATTATTATTTATTTATTTTTTATTTCACTTCACTTTCTATACTTTTCATTTTTATCATATTTAATTACTTGAGTTGAATGCATGATTGAGCATTTTAAAATATATTTTTATTTTAAATCATTTAAATCTTCATAAGGATTCTCAATAAAAACGCATAAATAAACAAAATATTGTTTCCTTTAGTATACAATTTTAGTTCTACACTCAAACTATATCATATATGCAGTTTTCTTTGACTAGTTATTGATGTTTGGGCCATATACTCTCATATTTATCATATTTCGTTACTTGAGTTGAATGCATGATTGAGCATTTTAAAATATATTTTTATTTTAAATCATTTAAATCTTCATAAGGGTTCTCAATAAAAACGCATAAATAAATAAAATATTATTTCCTATAGTATACAATTTTAGTTCTACACTCGAACTATCATAATTGCAGTTTTCGTTGACTAGTTATTGATGTTTAGGCCAAACAAGCTCCTTTGGCGTAAATTATTTCCCTTTTGGATAACACTCCAAGTAAGATATTGTCCCTATTATCTACGTCACACATAAGTGTTTGAGAAATATTTTGTAGCTCGAAAATTTTTCCTTCCGAATTTCTCGACTATCTAAAATGATGTCGTTTTGGATAGTTATTTTTTTTTTCTCCTTTTGTGTGAAACTGAGGAAGAGAGAGGGAGAAATAGAGGGAGAAACAGAGGGAATGAGAGGAGAGAGGGAGAAAGAGAGAAGAGGAGAGGGGAGAAGGGAAACAGAGAGATAGAGACAGCTATGGCGATGGCAGTGCGAGTGACGGTGATGGAGGGTGCGCTGTTGGATGCTCACCCTTGCGATTTCTGACTTTGATGTGTTGATGATTGTTAGAAATTGGGCGCCCGTGTAGCATGACCCTTTGAACCTTATTCATGTAAGTTTGAATTTGAATTCAAAACTTATTTGGATAACCATTCAGGATATCTATACCTATCATATCAATAGATATGGATAGATAGATATTGGTTGTTATATCTGATTAATATGTTTTATATATAATATATTTAATAGATCAGATACGTATAGATATACGTTATGTGGTTTTTACCCATAACCTTTTTTTCCAAACTATTTCTCTGACTCTCTCCCATTAAACAACGATCAAGCCATTTTGCACTGTGATTTGTGTAGGTGATATTCACTATTGTAATATCACTCCATTGCTGGGTTGATCAGATTCAGGAAGCACATGATTTACCCACGAAGGTTCTTCGCTACAAGGTATGATTCTGATATTTTATCCGCTGCATTATTATGCTTTATGATTTACAATGATGAAGATGAAGATGATGTGTTGATGATGGTGATGCTGATGAAGATGTTGTTGTTGATTTTATTTATTTTTTTCCTAGTAGATCAAGATCTAAATCCAGATCTGAAGGAGGGAAAAAAAATGTTGGCTGATGATGATGTGATGAAGAAGATGTCGTTGATGACTCCTTCTTCTTCTTCTTCTCTCATTCTTCTTCTTCTTCAGACAAACAAGAAGGAAAAAAGGAAAAAAAAAAACAATCCCAAAACAACTTTGTTTTGGAATTTCGGGCGATTCGGGGGGCTTTCAATTCGAGCTACGTAGCACGATTGTATTTTGAGAATGTGATCAAAAGTTAGTTTTTGATTTTTTATCAAGTTTTTTTTATTTTTTTAAAAAGTAATTTGAAAAGTTGGTAAAAAATTATTTTTTGCCTTTTTTTATTAACATTTATTTATGATATCACATAACAATAAAATGACTAAACTATCTTACCTAATTTTAAAAAAATTACGTTTTCATCCATATATAATCCTAAATAATATAAAAGTTACAATTATAATTTTATATGTAACTTTTTTCACGTTGCCAAATGATTTTTTACTAAAAGAGTCAATGTATCTTTCTAGAACGAAGCTGCAAACGCAATTTTTTAGTATGTTGCCAAAAGACCACATATAGGGCTGAGCAAGGAATCCGTGAAATCCGTAATCCGATCCAGTCCAGTCCAATCCGATAGGTTTGGATTGGTTTTTTGAATCCGTGGTTCGGTTCCGGATTGAATAATTAAAAATTCGTAGTTCACGGATTGGTTCCGGATTGAATCCCACGGTTCCGGATTGGAACCGATCCGGACCGTATACAAATAGTCTATATTTTTATTATACATCCTCCCCCATAGTATCTTTTCTTATTCTATGTAAAATCTAAACTCAAACCTAAAATCGTATAATATCTTCTTTTATTACTTTTGTTTGTTAGTTTTAAGTTTTAATTTGCAATGGTCTAAATACTTATGGTGGAAACCAGTTTTCTTATGGTTGTTTAAATTCTAGAACAGTATGTCGTTATTATACAAAAACATGTTGCTATTATGGAACTAATATAGCGCTATGTTTATATTTTTATGAAATTCAAGTGTTATATATATATTTTTGTTATTTAATTATGTGAATCCGTGGTCCTAAACCGATCCAATCCGTATTTAAATGGATTGGTTCGGATTGGTTCCATGATTTAAACGGATTGGATTGGTTCCAATTTTTTAGAAACCGTAAATAACGGATTGGTCCTGGTTTTATCCCAATCCGGTCCAATCCGGACCATGCTCACCCCTAACCACATAGACGAGGGAAAGATGGATCAAAACTATATGAAAGGAGCTTGGCAAAAGGCAGCGTATTTTTGCAAATATAGAATTTTATGGGAGATTTATGTAATATATACAAATAAGAGGGGTGTAAATGATAAATACATTTTTCCAAGAATCTCTGCACTTTCTATGGAAATTATTTACTTTTATTATGAGCACTTGGACAGCGAGACGTAGAAGATCAGAAAAAAGAAAATCATCTTTATGTGAATCTGAAGGGTCAAACGTTTACCATCTGCACAGCACTTGTACTTTGCTATAACCACTTCACTTTTCCATTGGTGCACTACCACCAATTTTGGCAAGTTTTTGATAAGCACAGATTCTCTCCTTGTACTCTTTTCTTGTAGGGCTTTCGGACCTATTTTTAGGCCTAATTTAAATAATTCGAATCGTTCATATTTTAAGATTTATTCACTATATCATGACTGTAAAAAATCAAGTTGATCAGATATCATAAAGCATGTGTTCAGAAAAATCAAACTAAAAACTATTTTTTTAAAGAATTTAATAAATAGTTTTCCGAACACATACTTTCTGATATTTGATCAACTTGATTTTTTACAGGTATGATACACTGAATAAATCTTAAAATATGAACAGTTCGGATTATCAAAATTGAGCCTAAAAGTTGGCCCAAAAACCCTGCAAGGAGGGAGTACAAGGGAGGATCCCGATTCAGTTTTGACTGCTCTCTAGATCTAAAGCCTTTTATTTTTTAAATAAATTGAAGATCTTTAATTCATAATGAATGATTAAAAATATAAAGATTACAAATCTTTGTTTTAAATCTTGGATAAATTACGCTCACATCCCTTGAGATATCTATACTATATATTAAACAAAAGAGAGTTTTTAACCCTAAGTCTTGTGGGAGCTCCAATCTCCCAATCTAAATTTCTTGATTTTTTGATTTTTTTTTTTTTAAAAAAACCTTTGCATTTATTAACTTCTCCCAACCCCCAAGTCTTACCCTCATAGTAATACTTTAATGCATTAAGAACAAGTATAAAAAAAATTCTTTGAAATCCAACACATGAATTCTTTAAAAAGTCCCAACACATATGATTGTTATCCCTCATAATAATACTTTAATGCATTAAGAACAAGCATATAAAAAAATTCTTGAAAAGTCCAACTCATATGATTATCATCAAAATATTAAACTTTAATATAATATAATAAAAAAAAAGACATTTAATTCTTTGAAAAGTCCAACACATATGATTATTATTAAAATATTAAACTTTAATATAATATAAAAACGGAAAAAAAAAGACATTTAAAAATCACAATTCACATATATAGATAATTATCTATACTACATATTAAGTAAAAGGGAATTTTTAATCCCAAGCCTTGTGGGAGCTCCAATCTCTCAATCTAAATTTCTTAATTTTTTGATTTAAAAAAAAAATCTTAGCATTTGTTAACTTCTCTTAACTTCCAAGTTTTATCATCATAATAACACTTTAATGCATTAAGAACAACCATAAAAAAAAAATTCTTTGAAATTCAACATATATGAATTCATTGAAAAGTCCCAACATATATGATTATTATCCTTTATAATAATACTTTAATGTATTAAGAACAAGTATAAAAAAAAATTCCTGAAAAGTGTAACACATATGATTATTATCAAAATATAAAAAATCTTAACATTTATTAACTTCTCTCAACTCCCAAGTCTTATTCTTATAATAACACTTTAATGCATTAAGAACAATTATAATTTTTTTTTTTTTTTGAAATCCAACACATATGAATTCATTGAAATATCCCAACACATATGATTATTATTACTTATAATAACACTTTAATGTATTAAGAACAAGCATAAAAAAAATTTTAAAAAGTCCAACACATATGATTATTATCAAAATATTATAAAAAATAAGACATTTAAAAAAAATTAAAAATCACAATTCACATATATAGATAATTGTAAACGCAATCCGTGCATGGGAGCTCCAATCTCTCAATCTAAATTTTTTAAATTTTTTATTAAAAAAAAAAAGCTTAGCATTTATTGATTTAGTCAAAATCCTCTGATCAGCATTTATTAACTTTTTTCAATCCACATGTCTTTCCACATGGCTGCATTTATTGATTTGGTCAAAATCTACTGATCAAGATTTAAAATTCCTTCATACAAATAATTATAGATACAACCCGTGCATAATTATTGCAGTACCCTTTTCAACTTCTCCCATACACTATGGTTAGTGATAAGATTGTTAAATTATTTTTATAAAAAATCTTTAAAAACATAATTTATATATTAAAAAAAATCTAAAACAAATATAAATATCTATAATTATCTCGTGCATAGCACGGATGATAGTCTAGTTTATACTATATATTAAGCAAAAGGGGGTTTTTAACCCCAAGGCTTGTGGGAGCTCCAATCTCCTAATCCTAATTTTCTAAATTTTTGATTCCAAAAAAAAAAAAAAATCTCAACATTTATTGACTTCTCCCAACCCAACCTCAGTATTTATTGACTTCTCCCAACCCACAATCCCTTTTGACTTCTCTCATAATTATTGCAACATCCTTTTCAATTTCTCCCATACACTATGGTTACACACAAAAATAAAATATATATATATATATAAATTTAGCATAAGAATTTAGCTATAGATCTCAAAAAGATATAACATCTAAATTTGAATTATGATTTAATAATATAATTATATATTTTTTACTATGTATATCTATCAAAATTTTAAATCACTTAATGGAGCAAATTAATCAATTTTTCAAAATTATTGATTTTTAATTTACAAAATAGATTAAAAAAACTATTGACTGATTTATTTATTTAATAACAAAAATATTTCATAAGCTCTCCCTCCTAATCTCTCTCACAAATTTTCAAAAAAAAAAAATTAAAACTTGCATTCATTTTCTCTTCTCCAAAAAATCAGATAATATTTTTTATTAAAATTGTAGATATCTACCTATATTTTATATATTATATTATAACATAACAAAAAAAACTAAAAAACTAAAAAAAAAATCTTTAAAGTTATCTAAATAAACTTTATATAAATAAAACTCACATATTTATCACATATCTAACTCACATCATAATTTACCTAAATAATAATAATTAAAAATAAATGAAAACCACAGATAAATTAACTAAAAAAAAAAATACCCACAACTCCATCTTAAATAAATTTAAAAAAAAATACCTGAATAGAAACCATACAAAAATAAAAATAAAAATAAAAAGATATATCTATCTATCTATCTATCTATACTATATATTAAGCAAAAGGGGGTTTTTAACCCCAAGCCTTGTGAAAGCTTCAATCTCCCAATCTAAATTTATTGATTTTTTTATTTAAAAAAAAAATCTTAGCATTTATTAACATCTCCCAACTCTCAAGTCTTACCCTCATAATAACACTTTAATGCATTAAGAATAAGTATAAAAAAATTTTTTTGAAATCCAACACATATAAATTCATTGAAAAGTCCCAGCACATATAATTATTATCCCTCATAATAACACTTTAATGCATTAAGAACAAACATAAAAAAAATTCTTGAAAAGTCCAACACATATGATTATTATCAAAATATTAAACTTTAATATAATATAAAAAAGAAAAAAAAGAAGACATTTAAAAAAAAACATTTAAAAATCACAATTCACATATATAGATAATTGTAAACACAATAAAATAGGAGGGCATTCATGTCTACACTTTTTTTTATAAGATCTCCTTCATTATAATAAGATAGCACTTTATTTCTCTACTCTTATAATCTATATATGTATATATATATTTTATATTATCTGTACTATATATTAAGCAAAAGAGGTTTTTAACCCCCAAGGCCAGTGAGAGCTTCAATATCTCAATCTGAATTTTTATTTTTTATTTAAAAAAAAATCTCAGCATTTATTGATTTGGTCAAAATTCTCTGATCAGCATTTATTAAATTTTTTCAATCCACATGTTTTTCCACATGCCTGCATTTATTGATTTGGTCAAAATCCCTTAATCAGCATTTAAAATCCCATCATACAAATAATTATAGATGCAATCCATGTATAGTTACTACAGTACCCTTTTCAACTTCTCCCATACACTATACAAATAATTATAGATACAATCCATGTATAGTTACTACAGTACCCTTTTAAACTTCTCCCATACACTATGGTTAGTGATAAGATTGTTAAATTATTTTTATAAAAAATCTAAAAAAACATAATTTATATATTAAAAAAATCTAAAATAAATATAAAATATCTATAATTATCTCGTGCATAGCACGGGTGATAGGCTAGTAAATATATTAAAGAAAATGGGGTTTCTAAACACCAAGCATTGTGGGAGCTCCAATCTCTCAATCTTAATTTTCTAAATTTTTTATTTTTTTAAAAAAAAAAAACCCTCAGCATTTATTGATTTGGTCAAAATCTGCTGATTAGCATTTATTAACTTTTTCCAATCCACATGCATGCATTTATTGATTTGGTCAAAATCCCTGATTAGCATTTAAAATCTCCTCATACAAATAATTATAGATACAGCCCGTGCATAGTTACTGCAGTAGCATTTTTAATTTCTCCTGTACACTATGGTTAGTGATAAGATTGTTAAATTATTTTTATAAAATATCTTTAAAAATATAATTTATATATTAAAAAAATTAAAACAAATATAAATATCTATAATTATCTCGTACATAGCATGGGTGATAAGCTAGTAACTTTAATATAAATATCCTTTCACGTTTTAAAAATTACAATTTTCTCATTGAGATTTAAAGTCAAATTACAAATTACCCCTTATATTTGTTAACTATTGGGTGACCTAAGTGAAGTTGTTATAAGCTGTTTTGGAAAGTTAATTAGAAGATGATTTTCTAATTTTTTTCACTTTTTTTTAAAAAACATGTAACAAAATAGAGAGATGATATGCCTCTGTTTGGCAAGATGGTTTTCAGGTTTTTTTGGCTATTTTAGCCACAAAAAACAAAATAGGCTATTTTAGCCATAACAAACAAAACATCACATCCAACCCATAATCATTACATTCTTCTCTCACAAAAAAACCAAAAAGCTAAAAAGCCCTTCCCAAACCAAGCTTTTTAGCCCAGGCTAAAATAGCCAAAAAAGCCAAAAAGCCAAAAAGCCAACCCACTTCCCAAACGGAGTCATAATCCTAAATAGGTTAAAAGTTAGAAGATGATTTTTAGTCATCTTTCCAAAAAAAGGCTTATGTCAACTATTAAATTTTCTTAAATATCAATTTTACCCTTACTTTATTTCATTTCTCTTATTGTATCTATTTAGTGGTTTATGTTTGTGCTTCAAGGCACGATATAAATAATATTGAGATTAAAATGTAATTGAATAAAAATGTAATTTATCCTAAAACATCCCTCATGGAAACCACTCACAACCAACCAAAAAAATTACAACCACCCACCATTACAGCCCCACACCCACACAAAACATAAAACCCATGTCCACCACCACTAACCCCTCCACTTCGTATAGCAACTCAGCTAAAAATCAAACCCACATAAGCCAAACCAACAACAAACAAGAGTAGAGAGAGAAAGTGTGAGCAATAGTGAGAAAGAGATAAAGAGTTGTGATGGTAGAGGGAGTAGTTGCGCTACGGCTGCTGAAAAAATGAACCCTATTGTTACCGTCGGTGAACATAGAGTGGCATTGGGATAGAGGACTTGGTGGAGGAATGTAAGAGAGGTTGTGTATGTTTCCAATTGTTGAGTAGTGGTTGTGGTGGCCAGAATTAATGGAGAAGAGAGAGAGATTGCTGACTATGGAAGTGGCAAAGGATATAGGGAGTTCGATGGGTTGGGGGTGGACATGGTGTATGGTGGAAAGTTTGGAGATGATGAGAAAGTGTTTAGGGTTGCAATGTTTGGGTAGGTTGAGAGGGTAATACAGTAAATTCAAACCCTTGAAGTCTTTAGGGAGTGTTAGTATAATTTATTCTAAATTTAAAAAAAAAAATGGTTAAGTAATATCTTAAAACTTATAATAGATGGTAGTTATAAATCATTCATTTTAGATTTTAATGATGTATTGTAAATCAATCATTTTAGAAATCATCTTGGCTTTTGATTAAAGTATCCTAAGAATTTTTTTCAAGTGTTGCCATATATAAATATTTTTCAATTTATTAGTATATCAAGAGATAAAGATTTGAAAATAAAATTTAAGATTTTAAGTTCAAATTATTTTAAAAATCACTAAAGATTTGTTCGATTACTAATTTTAATATGGGGAACTTACTGATAAGTCCCATGTAACAAGTTCAAAATCCAATTAATCCCAAAACAAAATACTTGTACCAATTAGTCCAACACATTTTAATTGTTACCAAAAAATCTTTTTTTTTTTAAAAAAAATTTATAGACACTGTTCACATCTTACTACCGTCGGACTTCCGTTTAACGGTCGCCGGAGACTCACCGGAATGTCTAGAATATTGCCGGAAAAAATAATTAAAAAATATGTTATGAAACTGTAAAATTTTACAGTTCTAAAGAATGTTATAAAACTGCAAAATTTTACAGTTTTAAACCATGATTCATTCCAGCACCAAAAAAAAAATTTGAAACTGCAAAATTTTACAGTTTTCACCGCCTGTAACTAAAACTCGAAAACTGCTTGTTCAGAATTCGAAAATTTTCTCCATTAGAACAGAAAAACAGAAGTGTATAGCAGAGAGAGAGAAAAAAAAAAAGAGATCGAAGGGGAAAGACGGATGTCTAACCAAATCTGTGTAGATCTACTCAGATCTGATGTAGATCTGAGTAGATCTATATCAGATCTATATCAGATCTAAGTAGATCCATTCATCTTCTTCGTCGGAAAATATATCATCTTCTTCGTCGGAGTTGATCTCAATGCTTGGTAGTTATCAATGAACCCCGATCAATGGAGAAAGATATGATCACCGATGGTCCTCTTCCATGACAAACACGGTGACAGAAAAATGTAGAAAAAAAAACGAGAGAGGAAGGGAAGCAAAAAGCAGAGAGAGAGAGGGGAAAGGACTTTTGGGTGTAGTGAAAAAATTATGGGATTAAATGGAGATCACATGTTTCCCATGGGACCTATGAGTAATTTTCCCTTTTAATATTTTAAAAGTAATAGAGGCACATGCAAATTTATCTAAACATTCAATTATTTTAAAAAAATAAAACTTGAATATGGGCCGTAGAATGTAAGCTAGTTGGGCAACCAAAAAAGAGAAAAAAAACAAACGTAAACCGAAAATGGGGTCACTGTCATGTAGTGGGCATAATTGTGACTGTTGTGTACCTCTTGGAGCTTATTTTGGATGTTATTTGGATAATTTGAATTATTTATATTTTAGAGAATATTAAATAAAATATATTTATAAAAAATTAAATTGATCGGATATCAATAGCATCTTCATCAAATCACATTTGCTTTCAGTTTTATACTTCTAATCTTATTTGCAATTCATTTTTTTATCTACAAACTTGATTTGATGAAGATGCTATTGACATCCAATTAATTTATTTTCTTACAAATATATCGTACTTGATATTCTTTAAAAAATAAATGATTTGAATTATCAAAATATAACCTAAAATGAACCCCACAAAGCGCATAAAAGCTACTGGGGGTGTTTGGCAAATGCTATTTTTTTGGCTTTTTAGGCTAAAATTCACAAAAAAATAAAATACATTAAAATAGCCAATAAGACAAAGGGGGTGTTTGGCAAGAAAAAAAATAGCCTAATTTAGGCTAAAATTCATAAAAAGACAAAATAGGCTAAAATAACTAATAAGACAAAATATCACATCAAACCTATAATTATTTCACTTTTTCTCTCACAAATATCATATCAAACCACAAAAAAATTCAATCATCTTCCCAAACACAAAAATTTTAACCTACTCAAATAACCAAAAACTAAAATAGCCTACTAAAATAGTAACTTCCCAAACGAAGCCAAAATATCACATTAAACCCATAATCATTTTATTTTTTCTCTCACAAATATCACATCCAATTACCAAAAAACTCAATTAACTTTTCAAACACAAAAAATTTTAATCTACTAAAATAATTTGCTAAAATAATAACTTTCCAAACACCAAGAGCATTACGCCCACGGTAACCCTTTATTCACATAAACCACTAGCCTAAGGGTTCGTTTGGCAAGGAGAGTTTGGGGCTTTTTTGGCTATTTTAGCCACAAAAGACAAAATAGGCTATTTTAGCCACAAAAAACAAAATATCACATCCAACCCATATTCATTACACTTTTCTCTCACAAAAAAAGTCAAAAAAGCCAAAAAGTCAAAAAGTCCTTCCCAAACCAAACTTTTTAGCCCAGGCTAAAATAGCCAAAAAAGTCAAAAAGCTAAAAAGCCAACTGTTGGCTAAAATGTTGGCTTATTTTTCCTACGAAGGAAAATATCATAAATGCGAGCGTGCCAGCAAGGATTGAAAAATCCTTACAGATTAAATTCAAGCCAATTATCAAGCGATTGTGTTGACGGTTCTTTTGCCTCAACGAAGAGGACTTCAAGATTGCCAAGTGTAAAGAAAAGAAAAATTAAAAGAAGAATGGGGAACGGAGAAAGATGATTGAGTGAACAATCAAAGTAATAATTACTTACCTCTACTCCTATGCTTCGAAAAGAAAGTGCATAAAATGCTTCGAAATGGAAATGCTGAAAATAAATGCTTCGAAATATAAATCTATGTTAAACTACTCCTAAGATAAGGAAAATAACAAGAAATATTGAAATCAAGTGTCTTTGATTATGAATTCTGGATCCTTTACAATGTAGCCATTAATGGCTATTTATAGAAGAAAAAATACAGCAATAACTACTTAGTAACTACCCATTTCTTCCATCTTCATTCTTGTCTTGCCACGTGTCCTTCCACTCATCCACTTTGTCCTCCCACTCATCCACTTTGTCCTCCATATTCTCCATTATTTCTATAACTTCTTTTAACTTCCAAATGAATAAGAGGATGCCACGTGTCCTGCAATTATATAAATAATAAATAATAATAAAAATTGCAGATTTATGGTGTTAACACCAACCCACTTTCCAAACGGAGGCTAAATAGACACATGTCAAACGAGGCATCAGAATAGTTTCTTTTGGCATTGGTTTAAAAGTAGGTTTATTTTGATAATTTTTTTTTTAGTCATCTAACATATCAATTTATTGTAAAAATTATACTTTAACCGCTCTAAAAAAATTATTAAACTTTATTAGCATACTTTAGGAATAACTTTTTTGACTTTCGATGTTTGGAAAATAAATTTTTATGTAGAATTTTTTAGTTATAGGATATTATTGATTTTTTTTTTTAATTGAAAATTAAAAAATATTTGAGAGCCACAATTTTTGTAGTTCAAATGGTTCGAAATTGTTAAAACGACGTCGTTTTGACAATTTTGAAGTTGTTTTGTACTCAAAACGACGTCGTTTTAATAATTTCAAATCATTTGAGTCACAAAAATTGTAACCCTCAACCGTTGCTGTTAAAAATTCATCAATAAAGTAACTATTTAGCAAACTCCAAAGAAAAAGCCTTTATTTATGCCATTGTAGTATAGTACGAGATTTCTCCCTCTCACTTGAGTGTTTTTTTTTGTTTTTGGCTCGCCGTGTGTCATTTCCAAATTAAGCTGTGGTTTGAGATGTTTTAAATAAGTATATTTTTTGATTTTTTATGAAATATAGGTTGAGTTTGAAATGATGTGATAGATAGATGATGTGATTTAAATAAAATGATGTGACTTAAATAAGATAGTGATTTTTTGACTTTTTTAGTGTATGCCAAACAAGACCTAAGAGCATCGCCAACGGTACATTAATTTTTTCACAAAATCTGAGTAAAAAATAGTTCATTTTCTCAATCTGATATGACTTGCTCCAACGGTGTGCATCAAAGGAAGGGACGTCCGGTTCAGGTCGACCAGTAAAGCTAATTTTTTTTTTAAACCTGTTTGAACCTTTTGACCTGTTTAAACCTATTTATTTGAAAGAGAACCGTTCGACTGATTGATCAGCCGGACATCCGGCTGGTTGACCGGTTGGCCACGCCCAACGGTAACACGCAGTGAAATACTAAAATCTGGAGCGTGTTCTCACTTTAATAAAAATTTTGTTTCATTTTCATTTTAATATCAATTTAATAAAATCATTAGAGTGAGAAAAAATGATTTTTTTATCAAATTTTAAATTTGATGTCAAATTTGATAAATCGTTGGTGAAGGCCTTAGAGCATCTCCAACGGTTACTCAGATTTTTCACCAAATTTGAGTAAAAAATGACTCATTTTACCAATTTGATACCACTCGCTCCAACGGTGTACTTTCATCAAATTTGTACCAGGGGCAACCGGTTGATCGACCGGCCGGTCGACCGGTTGGTCGACCGGTTAAGCGATTTTTTTTTTTTTTTGATTTTTTTTGAACCTTTTGGTCGACCGGTTAGGCAAATTTTTTTTTTTTTTTTTTTTTACTGTTTGAACCTTTTTCTTCGAACCGTTTGAACCTTTAGGCGGTCAACCGGTTGGTCAACCGGCCGGGCAACCGGCTGGTTGACCGGTTGGTCTCTCCCAACGGTTAGGAACAGTGATTTGGTAAAATGCTTCGCCTGTTCTCATTTTGGTACAAGATTTGCTGAATTCTGGATTTGATATCGATTTGGTGAAACCGTTGGAGCTCAAAAAAGTGACTTTTTCATCAAATTTTGAATTTGATATCAGGTTTGCTGAAGCGTTGGAGATGGTCTTAGCAGAGATCAAATGACCTTTTTATGCCTGTTTGTTTTTGTTTTTGTTTTTAAAAAAATTTCCATCAGAACGGATCTTTTATGTCCGAACCTGCATATAGCTGGACTGCTATCACAGAGTGTAGGTGAAGAGTAGTTACATCAATGAAGATGAATAAAAAAATCAACAATGATTCATTCTACTAAAAACATCATCACTAATAGCACTAATGCATTAAAAAAAAAAAAATTACAACTCCAAGACCAAAACATCACATCATTCATGGCGGGACCCACTGCCACCTAATTAGTGGGAGCACTAATTAGTGCTCCCAAGCATTTTTCTAAAAAAATATAACTGTGCAAGAATATATATGTTTAAAAAAATAAATAAAAATAAGATTGATTGTTAACTGCAGTTACATTAATGGAGAGTATTTTTTTATTAAAAAAGTGAAAAAAAATATTTTTAAATAAATATATATATAATAATATAACTGTAGTTACATCAATAAAGTGTATTTTTTTAAAAAAATATTTTTACATAAAAAAATCGGTGAAGGTACCAATATTATGGAGTGTTTTAAAAAGTTGATAAAAATTTAATTTTTTTGATTTTTTAATTTTTTTTAGTATTTTTTTTTTTTGACAAAAAAGTTGAATTCTTTTAGATTAAAAAATTTGATTTTTTTGATTTAAAAAATCAAAAACTTAATTTTTTTTAACTTGTTGGCAAAATGCTCCTATATGCCAACAGCCCCGATAGCACTTAAACCTAACAGTCCATGGTTACTAGAAGGAAAATGAGTGGAAGTTCTAATTAAAACTATCATTAATGATGTGACAGTAAGTCTCACTCATTGTCACAATATGTGTTGTATTGTATCTGGTTTTTTTTTTTTTTACTTTTTCACCTTATTAGTGATGGATTTAAAACTACCAAATTAGTGGTCTCTAACCTGATTGTTGCAAGAATTTCTGCTCCATCACTTCACCTGACCCCATGTCAGGTGAAGTCCCATGCTCACAGCTTGACTAGCAAATTTTGAAGGCAAAAATGTCAGTTTACTTAATTTTAATTTAGGCTTAGTTTGGAAAGACTAAATAAGTGTACTTTTTGACTTTTTATGAAATATGAGTTGGGTTTGGGTTGGGTTTGAAGTGATGTGTTAGAGAGGTGATGTGACTTAAATAAGATGATGTGACTTAAATAAGATAGTGACTTTTTGATTTTTTGTCTTTTTTCAATCATGCCAAACTTGGCCTTATTTATATTATTTTATCTCATAAGTTTTTATAGAAAGTCCAAAATTTTTTTCTAAGGTTAATTATATTAAGATTAAGTTTGACAACTTAAAAATAATCTATCTTTTTATCTTTTTTTCATCACATCACCTCTCTATTTTTCTACACATCTTTTTGTAAAAAGACAAAAAGTACACTTATTTAGGCCATTCTAAACAACCCTTAATAGTCCTTATAGTTTGGGATTTGTGTCATTTTGGTCCCTGACTTTTTAATTGTGACACATTTGACCTTGAATTCTAAATTTTGTTTCAAATAAGGACAATTAAAAATATCATTAGATTTTTTAAGGGTAAAATCGTCAATTTAATAAAATATAAATTAATTTGACAAAAATACATGTCAAAAAAATATTTTTAATTTTTTAAAAATTATTTTTATCAACCAATGATAAAATTATGTAAAATTAATAAAAATTACATGATTAATTTTTTAAAATTAATTTTACATGATCATCATCTAAACACATAATAAAAATTAATTTGGTAAATAAATAAATAAATATCTAAAAGATTTATCAATTTTACATAATTTTATTTTTAGTGGGTAGAAATAATTTTAAAAACTCAAAAATATTTGTTTGACATTTATTTTTGTCAAATTAGTTTATATTTTATCAAATTGACAATTTTACCATTGAAAAATCTAATGATATTTTCAATTGTTCTTATTTGGAACAAGATTCAAAATTCAGGATTAAACGTGTCACAATTGAAAAGTCATAGATCAAAGTTACATAAGTTCCAAACTATAAGGACTATTTGTGTAGTTTGCCCTTCTTTCTAAACATATCAATATTTTTTTATATCATATTTTAGTTAAAAAAGTAAAAAATTATTAAAAAAATATGTTCCTAAATGAGGCCTTAAGAGCATCTCTAATGTGATGATTAAAATTGAATATTAAATTGTATGTTAACTAATATAAAGTAGGTAAAAATTTAATTTTTTAATTTTTTTAAAAAAATGTACAAAAAAAAAAATGAAAGAGAGAGAGATAATGCAATCCAAAAAGGTTAAAAACTAAAAAATTGACTTTTAACCTTATTCCTAAAATAGGCTAGAGTTGGATTCAATTTTCCATGCCAAATATTTGTTAATTTAAAAAATAAATAAGTGTTCCAACAATATAGCTAAAGTATGTGTTAAGTCAATATAACAATTAAAAATAACAATAGAAAATGTTAGAAATTTCAAATAAATTATTATATTTTTTATCAAATCATATAAAAAGTTTGATAAAAAAATATAATAATTTATTTAAATCCGTCATATAACTCAATAACAATACTTTCAATTCCTCCATCCCCCTTTTCTTGTCTCACTCCTCTCGAAATTGCAGCGTCTATTATCCACTCTCTCTCTCTCTCTCTCTCCTTCTTACTCATTTTCCACAATTAAAACATAAGTTTCTTTTTATGACCGGGTAGTCGGGTCAATTTACCCTTTAGGCTTGGTTAGGGGTTAAAATAGTCACAAAAAATAAAATAGACTATTTTAGTCACAAAAAATAAAACATTAAATCCAACCTATAATCATTACAATCCTCTTTCACAAAAAAAGTTAAAAAAATTAAAAAGTCAAAAAATCCTTCCCAAACCAGACTAAAATAGCCAAAAAATTAAAAAGTTAAAAAGTCAACTTACTTTCCAAACAGAGGCTAATTTCAAGATCTTAAAAATAATGATCAAACAAATTTTTAGTTATTCTTTGAGGTAACTTAAATTTGAGATTTTAAATGTTGTTTTTAAATTTTTACCGCTCAATCAAATTCTTAAAATTCACCATTAGGGTCCGTTTGGAAAGAACTAAATTGGATTTTTTTGGCTATTTTAGTCACAAAAGATAAAATAGGCTATTTTAGTCACAAAAAACAAAATATCACATCCAACCCATAATCATTACACTCTTCTCTCACAAAAAAAGTCAAAAAAACCAAAAAATTTAAAAATCATTCCCAAACCAAACTTTTTAACCTAAATTAAAATAGCCAAAAAAATTAAAAAACCAAAAAACTAACTCACTCCCCAAACAGAGGCTTAAAACATAAGTTAACGGATGATATTAACATTTTACACCACACGAATTGACACATCTATTGAAAGGGGAGAAAAAGTACAACAACAAAAAATTTGCTAATTGAATCTGTTGCGATATTTGGTGAAGCTTAAATCCAACAACAATGTGGCAGTATATGTACTGTAACATCTTCGAAATCACCTAGGAAAATGATAGGTTGCTCTACATAACGTGTACAACTTGTCCCTTTGCTTCTTCAATGACAGCAATTGATTAAAATTCTTGGTGCAATTGACTACACACAAACAAATTTATGCAACGCATTCGAAAAAAAAAAAAAAACATTCATGCAACATTCTAATTGGTGGGTTCTATGGCCCCGTTTGTAGAGTTGGTCGGTAGAATCATATAGGTGGAGGTTTTTATCTTTGAAAATAAACGGCCCTATAACTCTTGTGCAAAATTATATGGTTCTACTGACCGTGAAACAGTAGTACGATTTTGATCACTAAAGCATTGGTGATGATCAGTTCAGTGGGACCTATTTTACTTTTTTAACAAAAAGAAATTTCTAAGTGGTGGTTTGGTATTTATTTTTTTAATTTACCTTTTTGAGTTGGGACTTTTTTAATTTGGGATTAAAGAGTTGTTTGATTTAATTTTTTTGATTTTTATTAAAGAAAAAGTAAAATGATTATAGTTTAGATGTGACATTTTGTCTTATTAATTTATTTAACCTATTTTGTCTTTTGTATTTTTTTAACCCAACTAAATTAACTAAACGAAGTCTAAATGTAAATTCGTTGTAATATTCGAGACCATATAATTTTGCAATATTGGTAAAAATTTGGCTTGGGTTAAATTGACATAGTAGATTCGATTGGAAAAACTAATAATTTTTACAAACAATAAACCGATCAAGCAATTGTAGTTAGTGCCTTATGTCTTGGCAGATTCAAAAACTTCTTTGAAAATTGTAATGTAAAGAAACAAAGGCTTAAACAATCTAAAATTTTGATTAATAATACTTAAACTTGTCACTTAATTACAATAATCAAATTACAAGTATCAAGCATCACAAATCAATAGCGTTCAAAGCACTAGTCACGAGATTAACTGATAATCTACTCCTAAGTTGTTAGCAAAAATTTAGTTTAGGCCCAATTGGCAATGATTGATCAATAGGCTTAAACAAATTTTAATAAATATAAGAAGATCAGGTTTTGTGGTTGAGTTATATGCCTTAAACAGATTAAAGACTTCCCTGGAGGTAATTAAGTGAAGAAGGATTTGAACCGAAAGAATATGTATTTATTCAATTAAATTGTCACTTGCTATCAGTTATAAGAACTCAAACAATAACAAAGAAATGAAAAATACAACAATCAAAAGAAAGAAGAGAAGTGGGGATTGGAAAAAAACTATTACTAATATACTCCTAAGAGCATCTGCATCAAACTAGCTAAAATCATTTTTTAGCTATATGTGTGATACTGTTCATAAAAAATGGACTACATTAGTCTCGTTACTGTTCATCACTAATATACGAGTGCTGCAGCACCTCGCTACAACAAGGAGATTAGTGTTACCAGATGTCTACTCGGAAGTCCGGACAGTCAACCGATGAACGGCCAATTTATTATTTTTTTTAAGAATTATTTGGTTGGCAACTCATCAATTTAATAAAAAAAGAAAGAATAATAAACATAATAAGAAAATAATATTTTAATAAAATTAAGTTAGAATACAGAGTTTGATACTGTAAGTACTAAAAAGGTGACTAGCTAAAATAATGAAATAACTTTTTTAGCTATAATTTGACTAAAAATTTGAAGAAGCTGATACGAATGCTCTAACAAATGTTAAGTTACTCTTAGATAAATATCACGTTTTATGAATAGTGGTTGAGATTGATTCATTTCTCTTTGTATCTCTCTTGGCCTATTTATAGGCTTAGCCATATGAGAGAAAGAAATAATATATGCCCACGGTTTCCTCAACAAGCCTATGATTTGCTCAACATTTTCCATATCTCATGTTTGATAGAAAACACTTTACAGATTTGGTACTTGATTTGATTTTGGCTCCTTGATCTCAGCAACTAACTTTCAAATTGCTGCAATAGCTAACTTTCTGCCGTCCATTTAACATGTCATTATGTCACGTCCTTAACACATCTGTTATGCCACGTTAGCATGCATGTCGATAAAAATAATAATTGAAAAATCTAAAAATCTCTTAGACGTTGATTTGTGATTATGTATCAATTTTAAGCAGTAAACAACAATCCAAATCAAACAATCAAGACAAATCGACACAACGATTTTACGTGGAAAAACCACAATTGGACACCTCTAATTGTAATAAAAAAAAACCACGGGCAACAGGCATAAAACAATCAACTAAGAAGATATAAAGGAATTACACAGGTATACTCTCAATTACCTAGCGAATCCACGCCCGAATTGAACCAACCTCTATGTGCCTCTTCCAATCCCGTCTTCACCTCGGAATTGTCTTGACGATGAGCCACTCCGGAATCCACCAAAGTTTCAGGCTCGAATTCTTCAGAATCCATCGAAAAATAACTCTCTCTTTTGTGTAGAACAAACAAATAATCCTTTGATATATACTCTTTAAACCGTGAGTTGAATACTCAGTCAAAACATCAAAGAAAACTAGCAAAATATCCCCAGATATAAACCCTAGAATCCAAGAAGAAGATCTGGAGAAGTAATCCTAGATTTGGAGCAACTTGCGAATTGATAGAATCTGAAATCGCGAGGTCCGCTCGAGTATGGGAATTGACGCTCGAGCGGGGACACTATATGAAATGCTCCGCACTAGGGTGTACGCTCGAGCGGGGAAATGGATGCTCAAGCGTAAAAACACGGATCACAGTATTTTTGCAGACTCACCAAACTTTTGGAACTCAACATTCTTCGCTCAAGCGGGGGAATGGACGTTCGAGCGGGGAGGCAACTTTGAATGCATTTTTGCATTTTGCTTCGGCCGTGAGCTAACCGGGTAGCTCGACCCCCGTCATAATCAGCGAAGTGGCAATCTTGAAAGCATTAACATCACAAACTTCTCTGCAATGCACAATTCGGGTTGGATTCGTATCTAATAAACTCATAGCCTAACAGAAATAAAATGTGCGAAAATAAATACAACTGAAAGGAGTTTTGTCAAACGGGATTGCCAAGAATAAAAACCTAACAATAATAAAAACAAATATGGTCAAGGTTATTCCTTAAAAATAGTTATGATTTCAATTGAGAGATCATAATAGAACTTGATCATAATTAATAAGCCACAATCAACAGAAAAACAAAATGTGGTGCAAACATAAGTATAAGAAATATTCCTAGATAAGTTATTGTTACTCCTAAATTTTAGAAGCGTTGTGAATTTGGTTAAAAGTCTTTTTCTCTTTAAATTCTCAACTCTTATATGACTTCACTAGTTATGTCATGTTGTCACGTGTCCATTTGCTGAAAACTTTCACTTACTTATGATCTACAATTGTTTTTAACTTTTTTTGCTCTTGAAAGATGCCATGTGTCTTGTCCTTAATCCTTACTTTTAGGCCATCATATTTCATGCTTATAATTTTGAACTCGTAGAGCATCTCTATCAGATCTCTTATAATAGCTTTCTGTTATTATAAGTGATTGATTCTTCAAAAATTCTTTCCATTAGATCCCTTATGCAATCTCTTAAATTTAGGATTGTTACAGTCACTCTTTATTTGTAGGGAGTCACTATAGCTCCCTCATATCTAACCATGATTATCCACCAAGACGTCCCAAATGAAATAATGTGGGCAAAAATTATTTCGCCGGTCATCCACCTGGATGTTCGGCCAGTCCAACCCTGGACGTCCGGTCCTGGTTTCTACTTTTATTATTAAAAAAATATTAAATTTAAAAATAATTAAAAAGATTATTTTAATATAATAGAAAAAAAATATATACTTTGTTAGAGAAGGTAAATGAAAAAGTAATTTCTAAAATAGAAAATAATTTTTTTAATAATATTTTAAGATAAAATTAAAGTATTGATTATACACATGCTCTTATCGACTATGTTTGGTTTGGTTTTGAGAAAGTATTTTTTAAAAATTATTTTGGGAAGAGAGTTTAGAAATTTTTTTAGTTTGTTTGATTGTATATTTTGAAAGTACTTTTGGAGTTTGAAAGTTTGGAATGACTTGATATTTTGTTATAATTGAATAAATGTGTGTGAGAAAAAAAATGATTAATTAATGTGTAAGAGAGAGAAAGTGATTTAAAAAATTATTTTAAAAAAATTACAAACTAAACAAATTTTTAATTTTTTTTTAAATCACTGTACAAAGTAAAACCAAACATACCCTAGTGCCAACACATGCTCATGAGATTTGAGTGCCAACACACGGTCACTAGATTTTCCCTATGTAATAGTTATGAGTTTGAAAACTTTAAAAAAGGTAATGATTAAAAATTCATTTTTCTTTCTTTCGTGAAGTAACTTTAGGACATGTAACTTTTTTTAATTAAAAAGTTAAAAAATTATTAAAAAAATTTAAAAGTTAATAATTTATATTAAAAATTAAAAAAAAAATTTCTCTATTTTTTACACATATTTTCATAAAAATTTAAAAAGTCATTCCAAATATATTAATTTTTTTATATCATAGTTTAACAAAAAATTTAAAAAATTACTAAAAAAATATGTTGCTAAACGAGACCTTATTAATTAGCAAGTACGTGTAGAGATTATGCTGTGTTTTAAAAAGTTGATAAAAAGTTAGTCTTTTAACTTTTTTAATTTTTGGTGACTTTTTTAATTCAAAAAAATAATTTTTTTGTGTAAAAAAATTAAAAAGTAAAAAAAATAACTTTTTTAATTTGTTGCCAAAAGGCCTCATAGGGATGATTTGGTATTTCCCAAATAATTTATCTTCTTATTTTTTTATTTTTTCTATTACATCACTTTTAACTATCTTTTAAAATAACAATGCTAGGTAGCTCAAAATTTTGTGACTCAAATGACTCAAATCACTTCAAACGACGTCGTTTTAAGTATAAATAAGTGTGAAACGATATTATTTTGACAAATTTAAACCATTTAAATTATAAAATTTTAAATTACCAAACATTTTTCCTTTTAAAAATGGCCTTATATACCTAATAATTGGTCAAAGTAAATCCATCGTGAGCAAAAGGAATAATAAATAATAATAAAAAAAAAACATGTTTTTTCAAACATGAAAATTATAAATTTTAATAGTCTCGAATACTACAAACTAATAAGAGTAGGGTCACTAGATAGATAGGTGGAGTTGATATGACCTCATACTTAACTATATCAGAGGGTAATTTTGGTGAAAATTGGGCCGAGCTATGAGATGGACTTTATGGCCTAAAGTACGAAGGACTGGGTAAAAAGTCCGAAAAGTTACTCCGGCCCAAGAGAGATAAAGTTACTCCGACCCGAAATAAATATAATGTTACTCCGGTCCGGAAACGACTTGGAGTTAGGCCGGTCGCAGGGGGTTAGTCCGGTCATGACGTATTGTGGATAGATAGGTCAGAACCTTGCTACTCGGTCGCTCGGTCTAGACACACCATGATTTGGACATGGGAGAACCGAGATAAAGAGCAATAAAAGGAAGAACTGAACTAAGGATAGTTCAGCCTACTGTGGCTCAGCATAGCCAGTATTATTTCGGTCATGTTGTAGTTTGGCCATAGTGAAAACCATCTCACTTGGTTTAAGCAGTGAGGGGGTGTTGAAGGATAAGAATTATCTTTCAGGAGTATGAATCCTAGGAGGACTCTGCCTGGAAGAGTAGAAGTCCTACTAGGATTGCGCCACGCAAAAACCTATAAAAGCTCATAAACATCACCTTGGGAGAGGTAACACACAACTTTGCTTTCTGAATACACAGAGCTTTTGTCTATTTGTCAAGCTTACTGACTTAGGCATCGGAGAGGTTTCCGACACACACCCGCCGGCTAGCTCACGTTTGTGTTTTCAGGTGATAAAGCGACGACGTACGGAGGAGCACGGACTTGATCAACAGGATTATACGAGAAGGTATATTTCTTTCCCTTACAATTGGCGCCGTCTGTGGAAAAAACAGATAGAACAAAACCTCTTGACTAAAAGCTTCTCCTCTTTACAAACAATGGCGCACATTGAAGACTTGCCACATTCCGCCATCGACGGACAAACTCCAAAGGGGGGAGCAAGGCGTGAAGGATTACCTTCTATCACTCCCATGGCAGATTTGGAGCCCCAACGGCATAACCCCAGGAGAGATACTAGGGGAAGACAAACTCACAGTCCCCGTCAATCTCGCTCGCAAAGTCCTGACAGGCAAAGACGGAGGATTGATCAAACTCTGGAAAACCGCGTGAAGGAACAAGACGAATTGATAAGGAAGATGGCGGCCGACATGGAGGCGTTGAAGCGCCAGATGAAGAATAAAGAAGTGGCGACAGGAGAGGGACGCAAAAACAAGATGCCCCCTCGCCACTCAGAAAATCGTAATAGGAATACTACACCCTCACAAGGAGAGAGTAGAAGCCTCAGGACAGGCGATACTCAATCATGGTCTTCCAGAACTCGCCACTCCAGGTCTGAGAGGACGAGGTCTGAAAGATCATACACTGAAGGAAGCACGTATTGGCCTCACATACGCATCAAACCAGATCTAGACAGACGGAGTTACCCAGATCATCCGACTTACGAACCGTGCTCGAAGAAAAAGCACGATGTAAGGAGGATGCCAGGTACATATGACACTATCATATACTATGCTATAACCGTACACACCTTTCAATAAGAATTAAACATGTATTTTAGTTTTTACAATGTACTCCACTTTCTTTTTTTTTTTATTCAAAGGAAATAACAGCAAACAAATAAAAGAGTATTCTAATACACTATTACAGAAGGTTAGTCCCTCATTACAGGGACTCCAACCATATCATCAATGAGTAAAGCAGTAACTTCAGCTGGGGGGTCCTCAAGGATCAGAACATGCTCAGTTTGGGCTACACCCAGATTAGCTAACATATCAGCTACTTTGTTTCCTTCTCTGAATGTGTGGACAAGGGAGTAGTTGCACCTCCGCAGTAGGAACTTAGCATCCTCAATGAGAGCCTTAAAGGGTGAATTTGGGTTTGGACCAGGCTGAATTTGTTGAATAGCCTGTTTAGAATCCGTTTCCATCTCCACATTTGTGATTCCTTTCTGGAACAGAATTGTAAGACCTCTGTATATTGCCCAAATTTCTGCTTCCATGCTTGTATAGTGCCCCAGTTTTCCATAATAGCCCCATAGCCAAGTGCCTGTTTCATCTCGCAAAAGTCCCCCGTATCCTGCTGTAGATCATCCGAACTCGCTCCGCGCGCTCCCTCCTTTCAGAAAGGGTGCGGATTGGGTTCTAGCTACTACAGTTCGGACTCCTGTCACGGTTCTGTATCTAGTCTCACAAAGTGCAATATAAGACTGATAAATCACCAAAGAGTCCAAATCCGACAAATCGTTTTGAAAAATCGATTTTAATCAAGAAGTGCCAAACATGGACTGTTTTGCCAGATTACAGAGTCGCCACCTAAATATTTTATTTTTGAAAAATTTAGGGAACCTTGACTCGTGCCAAAGGCCACGTGCCCGTCATCACCAAAGTTGCCTCGACTCGGGAACTTGGGTACGAGGGGGGAAGGTCATGAAATGAGCACCCCCGCTCGCCCGATCAAAGATCGGCCTCTACTAACATGATATGTTGTTTTTGAAAACACATGTGCTCTTATTCCGATTATTAATCTAATTTACTATGTGATGCGGCCAACATACGAGTATAGACTCAATCGCTCAAGTTGGAACAAAACATCTCATGTTTGTTTGTTTGAAAATAGTTTGAAAGTGCTACTCGCAAGTAGGCTAAAACGCGGATTTGGCACCCTCAAGTGGGCTTAAAACAATATGATTTTGCCACCTTCAAGTGGGCTTAAAACACACATTTTGATGAGTTGTTCCAATTCAAGCAATCAAGCCTTCATCCACAGGCATTCATGTAGTTATAGCAATTTAAGCAAATAGCCTCATGGCAAGCACGCTAACATGCCAACATACACTTCTCATGCAATATGCTAAAGCGTAAACACTTCCAGTGTACTCCGAGCCAAAACAGGAAACTAGTTAGAAATATGCATGATCCTAACTATACCAACAATGCCTAATGCAACACAAGCAAAATGCAACTAAATAGGCTCGGCTATCTAAGATAGCATATGAATGCAACACTCGATAACATGTTTTGAAACATGTATTCAAATAAATGTATTGAAATACAATGCAGTTTGAATGATGCGCCGAGCCCGGTGCATGCAAGACAAATGAATGATACACACATGCAAAGCATAAGTATGCTAATTGAAACATGCCCTAAAACTAACCATCAAAAGTTGGTAAATAAAAAGGGAGAAAGAAATGGGGGTTGAAAGACATGCACACACCCACGCACGCTTATTACAACATTGTGCCCTCTCGACTGAGCGTCCGAATAAATAAGCGCTAACTAGCTACATTAAGCTAAACTACTTATTACAAATCAACTAATTAACTATGCTATTCTATCTAATTAATTACAACATAAATTGAAAACTAGCTATGCTAAGTTAATTTAAAATATTACAAAGCAAATATTCTAATTAACTACAACACATGTAATTAACTACAGTTAGCTAGTAAAGCGACAAAATAGCCTTGCGGACCGAGGGGGGGCATGCATGTTCGATCGCGTCCTCCCGAAAATCCACTACTTTGCCTCTAAATGCCTCTGTTTGCACACTTCTATACTTCTGAAAATTATGCCAACTTCCAGAATGTTTCTAACCCACCTTAGGAACATGCTGAGAGATAGTCGGTGTAACAAGCCCGTGGGGGACCTCGCTACAGCTCGGACTCGGTTTGTAGTCACGGTTCTAAGTCTGAACCAAAGAGTCCAAATCCGGCAAATCGTTTTGAGAAAAAACAGATTTTTTGAAAGAAGTGCCAAACATGGACTGCTTTGCCAGATACAGAGTCGCCACCTAAATTCGGCACTTCATCATGCCGAAATCGTGGCGGAAGAAGTAGGTAACCTGCTGGAGGCAGGAGCAATTAGAGAAGTGCACTACCCAAGATGGATCTCCAATACAGTCGTAGGCCAAAGAAGAATGGCAAGTGGCGCGTCTGCGTCGACTACAAAATAGTCAACAAGGCGTGCCCAAAAGACAGCTTTCCTCTACCACGAATAGATCAACTGGTAGACCTAACGGCAGGGCACAATTGACTTAGTTTTCTGGATGCATACAGAGGCTACCACCAGATCGCCATGCATGAACCAGACCAGGAGGTCACATCCTTTACAACTCCAAGAGGACTATACTGTTACAAGGTCATGCCCTTTGGCCTAAAGAACGCAGGGGCAACATTCCAACGGATGGTCACCAAGATGTTTGAACCATTGTTAGGCAGAACAATGGAGGCTTACATCGACGACATGGTGGTCAAGAGCAAGGATAAGAATGACCATCTCAAGGACCTAGGCGAGATGTTTGAGATCCTAAATAAGCACAAATTACGCCTTAATGCGTCCAAGTGTGCATTCGGAATAGGATCTGGAAAATTCCTGGGCTTCCTTGTGACCAACCGAGGCATAGAAGCAGATCCCTCTCAGATCAAAGCAATCCAGGATTTGGAAAGACCAAACTCAGTCAAAGAAGTGCAGCATCTCACCGGTATGGCGGCTGCGCTCAATCGGTTCATAAGCCGGTCATCAGACAGACTACGACCATTCTTTCAAGCTTTAAAGGCCAAGTTTGAGTGGGATGAAGAATGCGACCAAGCTCTGGAAAGCTTGAAGGAATACATGTCTTCCCCACCAATGCTTGTTACCCCAGTACCTAGTGAAGAACTCTTCTTGTACCTGGCAGTGTCTCATTACGCAGTTAGCGCAGTGTTGGTTCGTGCAGAAGGAATCCAACACCTGCCCATCTATTATGTCAGCAAGACATTGCTGGGAGCCGAAACAAGGTATTTGCCACTGGAAAAACTGGCATTAGCCTTAATGATGGCCTCCAGAAAATTGGCACACTACTTTCACGCCCACAC
Source organism: Camellia sinensis (assembly GCF_004153795.1). NCBI lineage: Eukaryota > Viridiplantae > Streptophyta > Magnoliopsida > Ericales > Theaceae > Camellia > Camellia sinensis. Next base: position 42,196 of record NW_021028742.1, on the reverse strand, counting down.
CATAGTTGTCCTCACAGCTTTTCCACTAAAAGCTTTATTTGAGAGGGCAAACTTTTCTGGGCAAATCTTGAAGTGAGCAGTAGAGTTGGGACAATTCGACATTAAGTTCCAACCTAGAACCGCAGTAAAGGCCCAATCTTTGGCAGACTTCGTCGCAGAATTTACTCCTGGAAGTCATCATATCTACCCAGTCGACCTAACTGACACCACCGAATTAGGGATGGAAGTTGACGCCAGAATAGCGCAACCCCTAGCAGAAGGTAGTCAGTCAGACTCCAAGGCAGACCAGACTAAAGACAGCAAGGTAGAAGCTACACCAAACCAAGGCTCTCCAACAAATAAAGACTTGGTACAATCAGATAGCGAAGGACAGACAACAAGCATGGGCCTTGAAGAAAACACCAGCAACATTCTTGACCCCACGACATCATCTGACCCCTCCACTTGCTGGAAGTTGTTCGTTGGTGAGATGTGGAAGCTCTTTGTGAGCATCCAACCGGCATGGTGCAGGACTCGGCATAGTCCTCATCTCACCAGACGGCCTGGTTGTAGAGTAAGCCATCAACCTTGGCTTCCCAGCATCAAACAACGAAGCGGAGTATGAAGCGCTTCTCGCAGGACTCAAATCAGCATACTACATGAAGGCCACCGAATTAATGGTCTACAGCGACTCACAACTGGTGGTAAACCAAATTTCTGGCGACTATGAAGTAAAGGATGATAGGATGGCCAAGTACCAAGAGTTGGTCAGAACAGAGATCAAGAAATTTGAAGTAGTAAGGATAGAACAAATTGGCAGGGAGGAAAACAGCAGAGCAGACGAACTAGCTGGCTTCGCCTCAATGGCAGACTCCTCCATACCTCATCCATTACTGATCGACTACCTACCTAGACCAAGCATAGAAGAACCCGAAGCAGAAGAGGTATGTTGCACAGAACTAGGCCCCTCTTGGATGGATCCCATCATCCTGTTCTTAAAAGACGGCATCCTACCAGAAGAGAAAAAAGAAGCCAACAGAATAAGAGCGAAATCGC
>NW_021028742.1:4071-34682 GCF_004153795.1 Camellia sinensis | reverse complement strand
GACAACAAGGAGAGGGGGTGGCCCTCTCCTTCCTAGGACCTCAAGGAACCATCCTCACCCCTGAAATCCCTCAAGATTTTAGTGGTGAGGAGGCCCAAACACAATGGTCCCGGAGCTCAACCGAAATGGCACAAAATAAAGGCCAAACAAGCCTTAAGAGGGGTCAAACAACCCCAAAGCTTAAAACACCCTTAACAAACTATTTAGAGCACTCAAAAACAAAGACTTTTCTATGTTATGTGCTAAGCTCAAAAATAGATGCAAGATAGGATAAAAATGTTTGCAAAAAAAAGGGTAAAAAGGGACAAAAGTCTTACCCTTGTAGCACAGCAGCAAATCGGCAACTTTTGGACCAAAAAAGGGCTTCAAATCACCCCAAGAATCACCTCCAAGGATCTCAGCTCAATAAGAGGAGTAGAGAACTAGGTGTTTGTATGCAAAAGTGCAAAGAAAATGCACTTTTGAGCACAAACAAGCCCTAAACCTTAGAGAGAGAGGCAGAAAATGTAGAGAGAGAGAGAGAGAGAGAGATTTTTTTTGCTCCAAGTTGTATATCTCTTCCTTCTCCTCTTCTCCTATGTGAGAGAGCTTCATTGATATAGATATGTATCAATCTGCAGCTCCTCAGAATACCCACGTCCAGGCATGGGCTGGGGTATGGCCTAGAATGATAGCTGCCAGCTGTCTACAGAAATATCTGTTGAAAATCACACTTGGCCGGCCGACCATAAAAGTGGTCGACCGGCAGTCAAATTGGCCGGCCGGCCATCATATTTGGCCGATTGAAAATCAAGGTGGCCAGTGGGTAGGAGACTTGGTTGACAGGCTACCCCCTTCCCGCAGGAACACATCCACAAGCTCTTGGTGCAACCAAGCACAAAATAGAGAAGTTAAGAGATTCTAAGGCAAGGCACGCAGCCAAGACTTTTCGAAACTCAAAACAAACACAAGCATGGATAATCATCGCATGTTCAAACGATGACGTCCAAGCCTTGAGGACGGTAAAAAATGGGGTGTCTACAGCAGCTCATGAAAACATAACCTGTTTAGGGGCCAAAGAGCTGTAACAAAAAAACTTAAAAATAAAATACCCTGTCCACATAAAAATAAAATTCCCACTAGCCATTCTTTCTAGGATTGTGTTATGCATGGATTAGGCATGTATCTTGGGACCAATCCTCAAGAAACCGTTAACCTTCTATCAGCAATACACAAATGTCAAGATTTGAATTAATTACTCTCTACTATTTACCCACAATTGAATATGATCGAGACCTCAACCCCAACATTTTTAACTAAATGCACAATTCTGTCTGCGCGTAACGATGATGTCAGTGACATTAATACTACTGCGTTGAATATCTTTCCAGAGAGATTATATACTTATCTTGCAGCAGATAAAATGTCTGAAGATAATGAAATTGATCCTGCCATTACAAATAGATATCCTAATGAATATTTAAATTCATTGGATCCTCCTGGGCTGCCAACTTTTAAGTTAGAGTTGAAAGTGGGTTGTCCTATAATATTGTTGAGAAACATTGCACCGAAAGATGGACTATGTAATGGTATAAGATTGATGGTTACTAGGTGCGATAGTTGCATAATTGAAGCTCAAATTTTAACTGGAGAAAAGTATGGCAATTTGGCATTCATACCAAGGATATCTTTGACACCATCTTCTTCAGAAATGCCTTTCCAAATGACAAGACGTCAATTTCCAGTCCGAGTGGCATATGCCTTGACCATTAATAAAACTCAAGGACAATCTGTGAAATTTATTGGGGTTGATTTGCGCATACCAGTGTTTAGCCATGGGCAATTATATGTGGCATTGTCCAAATGTACATCCTTTGATCGTATAAGTATTCTCCTCCCTAAAGATAGTTTGGATTCTACTACAAATATTGTTTATCCTGAAGTGTTGTTGTAGTATTCTATGTAGATTAAATCACGTTTTATCAAAAGGTAACCATGTAGATTTATTTCTACTAATTATATAACTTTTTATAAAATTTCAATTTACTAATAATTTCAAATATGGACTTTTGTAGCATTGGATCGAAAAATCTATAGAGCTTAAAAGGGGAAATCTGACTAGCTTGCTTCGATAAGGATGTAACATTGTAATTTCAATCTCAAAGTATTTTGATATGTATATTTCCAACAAATGTACTAATCTATATTTTTTTTTTGTTTCCACAAATTACCAGGTTGTTGTGCATGTTCCTTATTGGGGATATATACAAGTTGATACAAAGACTTTTTGGAAGCAGCGAGATTACACTTCACTTTTTCATCTCTTCCTTTTTCAAAAACCCTAGATCTGAGCTCTCTCTCTCTCTCTAAACAACTTCTCTCTAGGGATTGATCTACTTCTAGTGAGTTTCTAACCTAGGCTCTTTGTAAGAAAGATAGAGGGTGTTGAGGGCTTCCTTTTAATTTGAAAAATCTTGGATTTGGAGCACTTTGGATTTTGGTCATCTCCTCTATTTGAGCTCTTCATCTCGAGGTAAGGATAACTACTCATTCCTATGTTCTTTGACATAAACTATTGGTCTTTTTGATATAATGTTGAGTTAGGTGATTTTGGATGTTAGGGTTTCAAAATGTATAAAATAGGGGTTTTGTATTTTGAGCCTATACATATATATTTGAGCCTAGAAATGAGAATATGGGTGTTGTTGATAATATTTGGACCTTTGGGTCAATATTGAGCTTAAAGGGAAAAATGCCATATTTGGGTATATTTGGGTTATTAGTGTAATTAATGACATTTGTTATGAACTTGAGTTGGGGATAATGAAATTTGCTCATTATGAGATAGAATGGTGGAGTTGGATTTATAAATCGCTCACTTTTGAAAATGTCAATTATATAATTGTTGAGGCATTTATTATCTGTTTAGAAATAACTGCTTTGGGCTATCAGTGGAGGATAGTCTTGATTGTTGTAAACATTGCATGATGATTAGGTGAATTGAAACTAATCAAGTTGTGTATTTGAATACATGGGTGCCGAATCCCGCGGATGAAATTTTCGTAAAATGGCCATTTGAATATAGTTATACATGGGGGCCGAATCCCGCTGACGCAATTTCCGTAAAATGGCAATCCGAATATATCTATACATGGGTGCCGAGTCCCGCGGATGAAATGTCCGTAAAATGGCCATAGGAGGATAAATATACATGGGTGTCGAATCCCGCAGACGCAATTTTCGTAAAATGGCAGTTTGTAGTATTGTTGGCATGGGATGTAGTCTCACTTCAGTTATTTGGCCAGGTTCTGAGCCATGTTTATAAGTTAAGTTTTGTTAAGTTAAGGATTATGGAACTGGATTGTACTGTATGTCGGTTTATACGAGTTGAACATTTATCAAGTGCTAATGTTTTAGCTATTGCTCATATTATGTTTAGCATATTTCTACTGGGCGTTGGCTCACCGTATATGGGACATCATTTTCAGGTACAGGTGTTATGCCACCTCCAAGGACGTAGCTTGGGAGGCTTGAGGCTGTAGACTCTTTTTCTTTGTTTTGTTGTTTTTGCTGTATTATATGTATATCAAGCTAATGGCTTATTTGTGTAGAGTTAATACTCTCTTTTTGTAACCAAGTGTTGACTTGAAAAGTTATAAGCCTATAGGGCGTTTACTTTTATTGTCAACATGTAATACCTTTTGTAAGAATACTCTGATGATTATAATATGAAAACTCTTTTATTTATCGTGAATGTATGCTATGATGGGTTTATTTTTTAGGGCGTTACAGTAATGAGGAGGAAGTTTGGGCAAACACATATTTGAAGACATGCTATAGACACATCTTTTGTAAAGCATACATATTTTGAAAAGCTTTAACCCACTTTTTGTAAAGTTTTAACCCACTCTTTTGGTGTATGACAATATAACTTTAATTTTTGTTTTTTGTTCAGTGTTTACACTTTTTTTTACTGCCTCTTATATTTTGATTTGCAATATTGGTGAACATTATAAATCTTATATGTTTGTTTCTTAATTTGCATTAAGATTAGGAGGAGTTATTATTTTATTTGAGTTTTGTAGAGCGTGTAATACAAGCAAAATTGTTATAAGTTTATTAAGAAGAAAAATATTTCAATATATTTTTTCAGTATCTTTATCAAAAAATGACACAAACTTCACAAATTATTTATAACATGTTTATATGACTATTTGGGTATGGGATTTAGTTTCTAGGATGTTGATTCGATCCTTGGGTTTCTATGAGCCTTGTTGGAAAAGCACTTGATCAATGCTGTTTCTAACCGGAACTCTAGTAATGCCTCGGGACTATCATTGTCCGGAAATGAAATTTGTAGGTGCTTATGTGATTACGTGCTTACGTGTAGTGAATTACAGTTGTCCATTGCATTAGGACGCGAATGTTATAGCTTCGGCACATTTGTGAATGTGCTAATGTTCTTCATTACTTTTATTAAGATGTCAGGACGAGGACGTAGTGGTAGGTGAGGCAAGCCTAGGAGGCAGGAAATGCTTATACCGGATGATATTCCGGCGCAGCAGGAGGGGGTTGGTCAGGCCAATGTGGCCGAGCCAGCAGGTCAGCAGGCTATGGGTGCCTTAGCCCGTGGGATAGCAGATTCTTTGAGGGAATCCTTGGGCATTCTCGGAGCTGAAAATCTAGTTCAGGCCCAGGTTTAGGCCCCGGTTGTTGATGCAGGGCCTTCCTTTCAGAAGAGGGAGTTCTTCCGGTCTAATCCGGATGAGTTTGTTGGGGATCCAAAGGAGCCACTTAAGACTGATGAGTGGTTAGAGTAGATGACCAAGACATTTGAGATGATTGGCATCGAGGACGGGGTATTAAAGGTGACCTTGGCATCTTTCCAACTTAAGGGGGATGCGGGTCAATGGTGGAAGTTCACGAGGGGCCGTATTGGTGGCACTTGGGAGGCTTTTGTAGATGCTTTCCAGGAGAAGTACTTAGCCCCAACTATCAGGGAAAAGCTGAGGGACCAGTTTTGTCAGCTCAAGCAGCTAGGTTTGTCAGTGGCCGAGTTTGAGGCCGCCTTTACCAGTTTGTCCAGGTTCGCACCTGAGCTCATGGAGTCGGAGGAACGCCGTTGTATTGAGTTCGAGAGGAAGTTGAGACATGGCCTCAAGATGAGGGTTAGAGGATCCATGATCCAGAAGTATGGGCGTCTTGTGGATGCCGCGACCCATATGGAGTCTATGATGGAGGAGGAGGAGAGGATGAGGGGCTCCAAGAGGAGTCAGGAAGGCCAGGGGGATGGTAGGAGGCAGAGAGGTTCTAACCCTCAGCAGTCCCAGAGTGCTTTAGCGAGATCTATCTTTCTAGTGCCGAGTTCAGGTTCTAGGAAAGGCAGCCAGGGGGACTTTACCTATTTCAAATGTGGTCAGCTGGGCCATAAGTCTCCAGCTTGCCCGCAGAGGGGAAGACGTCAGGGAGCAGTTTCATCTTCAGCTCGACCTCAAAGCCAGAGTCAGGGCAGAAGCCGATCATCCTCTTGTTATCAGTGTGGTTAGGAAGGACACCTGAAGAGGTTCTGTCCACAGTTGGGTGGTACACCCGGTGCGTCTGGTTTGAGACAGACGCAGAGTTCGTAGCCAGCACAGTCTGTTCAGGCCTCGAGGGCTAATCAGGGGGCTTCATCGTCTCAATTTGTGCATCAGTCCTTTGTTTTGAGAGGTGAGTAGGTACATCAGGGGCCTACAGGGCGCGTGTATGCTGTTACCACGCAGGATCTTGTACCAGCTCCATCTGTTGTGAGAGGTACCTTTTTGTTTTGCAACCCGGTTGCCAATGTGTTGATTGATACAGGTGTATCTCATTCCTTTATATCTGCTGTATTCGCATCTATTTTGGGATTGGAGTTGGCACAGTTAGCATCTCCTATTTGTGTTATATCGCCTGTTGGGGGCGAATTGATTTTGAAACACGGATGTAGAGGTTGTGACATAGAGGTTGCCGACCGCCGACTTCCATTTCCTTTTGTAGTTATGCCCATGTCGGGTTTTGATGTTATTTTGGGTATGGACTGGTTATCGTCATATCGGGCAGTTATTGATTGTTACCGCGCAGAGGGTCACAGTTTGTACCGTAAGCGGGGAGTGTTTCCATTTCTTGGGGGATCGGGTTGGTAGTGTGTTGCCACCGGTGTATGATCCGCGAGGGTGGAGTGAGCTCAGTGGTCTTCTCGCTAGCCTTACGAGTAGTGAGTGTGATGAGACTGGGGTTGAGTTACCGAGAGTGGTTTGCGAGTATTCAGATGTTTTTCCCGAGGATCTTGTTAGTTTGCCACCACATCGAGAGATAGAGTTCTCTATTGATTTAGTGCCGGGCACAGCGCCAATTTCTATGGCACCTTACTGTTTTGCCCCAGCCGAGTTGAGTGAGTTGAAAGTTCAACTCCAGGAGTTGCCAGATAAGGGTTTTGTTTGCCTTAGTGTTTCACCGTGGGGAGCACCGACCCTCTTTGCTAAAAAGAAAGATGGTGCCTTGAGACTTTGTATCGACTACCGGAAGTTGAATCGGGCTACGATTAAGAATAAGTACCCTATGCCCCGTATAGATGACTTGTTTGACCAGTTAAAAGGGTCCCGTTATTTCTTCAAGATAGGCTTGAGATCGGGTTACCATCAGTTGAGGGTTAGGGAGGAGGATATTCCGAAAACGGCATTCCATACGTAGTATGGCCACTATGAGTTTCTGGTGATGCCTTTTGGGCTCACCAATGCACCGGTAGTGTTTATGGATTTGATGAACCGAATATTCTGGGAATTCTTAGATCGTTTTGTAATTGTTTTCGTGGACGACATTCTGATTTATTCACCTTTAGAGGAGGAGCACGAGGAACACTTGAGAGTGGTGCTCGAGTTGCTTAGAGCCCATAGGCTGTATGCCAAATTTGGGAAGTGTGAGTTCTGGCTAGGAGAGGTCAAGTTCTTAGGCCATGTGGTTTCCGGGGAAGGGGTGTCTGTTGATACATCCAAGATTGAGGCAGTGCAAGATTGGGCACAGCCTAAGAGCGTTTTTGAGATCTGCAGTTTTCTAGGATTAGCTGGGTATTATCGCCGGTTTGTAAAAGATTTCTCTAGACTAGCTTCGCCGTTGACTAGATTGACGCGAAAAGGGATCAAATTTGTATGGAGTGAGACTTTTGAAAAGTCGTTCCAAGATTTGAAAGTTAGATTGACCAACGCTCTGGTGTTGATTATTCCAGAGAGAGGTTTGGGTTATGCGGTTTATTGTGATGCCTCACGAGAGGGTTTGGGTTGTGTCTTGATGCAAGAGGGGAAAGTGGTAGCCTATGGCTCACGTCAGTTGAAGATTCACGAGAGGAATTACCCTACTCACGACCTAGAACTAGCAGCAGTAATTTTTGCCTTGAAGATTTGGAGGCACTATCTGCATGGTGAGAAATTCGAGGTGTTCTCGGATCATAAGAGTTTCAAGTACCTGTTTACACAGAGGGACTTGAATTTGAGGTAGAGGAGGTGGATGGAGTTCATTGAGGACTATGACTTCAAGTTGCACTATCACCCGAGAAAGGCCAATGTTGTGGCCGATGCCCTTAGTAGGAAATCCATTAGTGATGTTGCTTGTATAGCCATCCGGGAGTGGGAGATGTTAGGTGCACTTGGCGAGTTCGATTTGCTTCTAGGCGAATCCATTGAGGCTGCGGCCTTGTTTTCTGTTGTTGCACAGCCTACACTTGTGACTCGAGTGTTAAAGGCACAAAGAGGTGACCTTGAGGTAGAATCCCTCCGAGAGAAGATCTCTAGTGGGAAGGCTGAGAAGGGTTTGACTGTGTATTCCGACCTGAGTGTGAGATACCGAGACCGTCTGTTTGTGCCGGAGTCTTGCCGAGAAGAAGTACTCCGAGAGTTTCACCATTCACGCCTTGCGGTACATCTGGGAGGCACCAAGATGTATCGTGATCTAGGTCGTCAGTTTGGTGGCGGGGTATGAAGAAGGATGTGGCAATTTTCGTATCTAAGTGCCTTACTTGTCAGCAAGTGAAGACCGAGCATCAGAGGCCAGCGGGTTTGTTGCAACCCTTGCCTATTGCCGAGTGGAAGTGGGAGCATGTCACTATGGACTTCGTTGTAGGTCTTTCGAGGACTCAGCGGGGTAGTGTTGCTATTTGGGTGGTTGTAGACCGGTTGACTAAGTCAGCGCACTTTATTCCTATGCGCGTGAGAGATTCGGTAGATTATCTTGCCGACTTGTATATTCGGGACATAGTGAGGTTGCACGGGGTCCCAGTGTCGATCGTCTCTGATAGAGATCCTCGTTTTACTGCTAGGTTGTGGCAGAGTTTGCAGAGTGCCTTGGGCACTAAACTGACCTTTAGCACAACTTACCATCCTTAGACTGACGGACAGTCCGAGCGTACTATTCAGATCCTTGAGGATATGCTTCGAGGTTGTGTCCTTGACTTTAATGGGACGTGGGAGAGACACTTGCCTTTGGTGGAGTTTGCCTACAACAACAGCTTTCGGTCTAGTATCGGTATGGCGCCGTTTGAGGCCTTGTATGGCCGACCGTGTAGGTCTCCAGTTTGTTGGGCCGAGGTGGGTGATGCACCTTTGTTGGGCCCGGAGTTGGTAAGGGAAATGACGGAGAAAGTTGAGCTTATCCGTAAGAGGCTTGTTACAGCCCAGAGTTGCCAAAAGAGTTATGCCGACCGTAGGAAGAGGCCTTTGGCATTTGAGACGGGTGATCATGTTTTCTTGAAAATATCACCTAGGTGGGGTTTGATGAGGTTTGGGAAGAGTGGGAAGTTGTCCCCTCGATTCATCGGTCCCTTTGAGATCCTTGAGAGGATTGAGGAGGTTGCTTACTGTTTAGCTTTGCCGTCGCAGTTGTCCGGAGTGCATGACGTATTTCATGTTAGTATGCTTCGGAAGCACGAGTCGGATCCATCGTACATGTTGGATTGGACCGACTGAGAGGTAGATGAGGATGCCTCGTATGAGGAGAGACCGGTACGGGTCTTGGATAAGCGGGTCAAGTCTTGTGAGGCAAGGCCATTCCCTTGGTAAAGGTTTTGTGGAAACATCACGGAGTGGAGGAAGCCACTTGGGAACGTGAGGTGGATGCCCGTGAGAAATATCTGGACTTGTTTGTAAATGTTTAACCATATATTGGGATTTTGTAATATTGATGAACTTTAAGAGCATTAAATATGTCTTAAGTTGTAAAACATTGTGAATGTTTTGGTTTATGGGAATATTGTGGAACTTGCCTTGTAATGGAAGTTTATTTTAACATTGCATATGTTAACTCTATTTTAGAAATGCAAATATAATTTTGGCATTGAATTTATTTTGTGATGCATGTTGACAATGCATGTTGGAGATTATATTGGAAGTTTGCCTCTTGAATAGAGATGGAATGACCGGTAATGGGTCAAGTTGTTGAATTTTACATTGTAATAATGTTGGTAATTGAGAAAACATGTTTTTGAAAAACTTGTACTTAATTTCAGAAACGAAATTCTTTAAGGGGGGGAGGTTATAGTGATCCCGGTTTCTCTTCCTTTGGTTGTTGTTTTCCGGACTTAGGTTCCGTGGAGTTGGTGGTTGTATATCTTGTCGTTATTCTTTAATTCCATGTGTTTGAGTTTTAGGATGTATTGGGCGTGTTTCGAACAGGTTGGTTGAGCTTTAGTCCCATTCCTTGTTGCCCAGATTTTTGGTGGTACGCTCGAGCGGGTCCATTTGCGCTTGAGCGGAGTTTGATTTTTGGTTGTCTGCTCGAGCGGGGTTTACATACTCTCAGCATTTCGTGCCTCTGCAAAACTTCTGCAGGTGCGTTTTTCACGCTTGAGCGGTTTTCTTTACGCTCGAACGGGTAGCGTTTGAACGAGTATCTTGGCGCTAGAGCGGGTAGTTCATTGGTTGTAAAAGTACTGGAAGGGAGAAATCTACGCTCAAGCGGCTTTTCCTTTGCGCTCGAGCAGGTGTGTTTTATAGTTGTGTCTTGGCGCTCGAGCGGGAATCTTTATGCTCGAGCGTCCTATTCTCTGCTCGAGCGGCCTATTCTCTGCTCGAGCGGGTCATACGTATATCAGTAGACAGCAGCGGGATTATACTTCACTTTTTCATCTCTTCCTTTTTCAAAAACCCTAGATCTGAGCTCTTTCTCTCTCTCTCTCTCTAAACAACTTCTCTCTAGGGATTGATCTACTTCTAGTGAGTTTCTAACCTAGACTCTTTGTAAGAAAGATAGAGGGTGTTGAGGGCTTCCTTTTAATCTGAAAAATCTTGGATTTGGAGCACTTTGGATTTTGGTCATCTCCTCTATTTGAGCTCTTCATCTTGAGGTAGGGATAACTACTCATTCCTATGTTCTTTGACATAAACTATTGGTCTTTTTGATATAATGTTGAGTTGGGTGATTTTGGATGTTAGGGTTTCAAAATGTATAAAAGAGGGGTTTTGTATTTTGAGCCTATACATGTATATTTGAGCCTAGAAATGAGAATATGGGTGTTGTTGATAATATTTGGACCTTTGGGTCAATATATATTTTAAAGGGAAAAATGCCATATTTGGGTATATTTAGGTCATTAGTGTAATTAATGACATTTGTTATGAACTTGAGTTGGGGATAATGAAATTTGCTCATTATGAGATAGAATGGTGGGGTTGGATTTATAAATCGCTCACTTTTGAAAATGTCAATTATATAATTGTTGAGGCATTTATTATCTGTTTAGAAATAACTGCTTTGGGCTATCGGTGGAGGATAGTCTTGATTGTTGTAGACATTGCATGATGATTAGGTGAATTGAAACTAATCAAGTTGTGTATTTGAATACATGGGTGCCGAATCCCGCGGATGAAATTTCCGTAAAATGGCCATTTGAATATAGTTATACATGGGTGTCGAATCCCGCAGACGCAATTTCCGTAAAATGGCAATCCGAATATATCTATACATGGGTGTCGAGTCCCGCAGATGAAATGTCTGTAAAATGGCCATAAGAGGATAAAAATACATGGGTGCCGAATCCCACGGATGCAATTTCCGTAAATGGCAGTTTATAGTATTGTTGGCATGGGATGTAGTCTCACTTCAGTTATTTGGCCAGGTTCTGAGTCATGTTTATAAGTTGAGTTTTGTTAAGTCAAGGATTATGGAACTGGACTATACTGTATGTTGGTTTATACGAGTTGAACATTTATCAAGTGCTAATGTTTTAGTTATTGCTCATATTATGTTTAGCATATCTCTACTGGGCGTTGGCTCACCCTATATGGGATATCATTTTCAGGTACAGGTGTTATGTCACCTCCAAGGACGTAGCTTGGGAGGCTTGAGGCTGTAGACTCTTTTTCTTTGTTTTGTTGTTTTTGTTGTATTACATGTATATCAAGCCAAGGGCTTATTTGTGTAAAGTTAATACTCTCTTTTTGTAACCAAGTGTTGACTTGAAAAGTTGTAAGCCTATAGGGCGTTTACTTTTATTGTCAACATGTAATACCTTTTGTAAGAATACTCTGATGATTATAATATGAAAACTCTTTTATTTATCGTGAATGTATGCTATGATGGATTTATTTTTGAGGGCGTTACAGTAATGAGGAGGAAGTTTGGGCAAACACATATTTGAAGACATGTTATAGACACATCTTTTGTAAAGCATACATATTTTGAAAAGCTTTAACCCACTTTTTGTAAAGTTTTAACCCACTCTTTTGGTGCATGACAATATAACTTTAATTTTTGTTTTTTGTTCAATGTTTACACTTTTTTTTACTGCCTCTTATATTTTGATTTGCAATATTGGTGAACATTATAAATCTTATATGTTTGTTTCTTAATTTGCATTAAGATTAGGAGGAGTTGTTATTTTATTTGAGTTTTGTAGAGCGTGTAATACAAGCAAAATTGTTATAAGTTTATTAAGAAGAAAAATATTTCAAAATATTTTTTCAATATCTTTATCAAAAAATGACACAAACTTCACAAATTATTTATAACTGCATTTTAATCTTAAAATTATTTACACCGTGCTTTTATAAATTATAACTGCATTTTAATCTTAAAATTATTTATACCGTGCCTTTAGGTATTCTCTTATAATGATATTTAGTTTAACAATTCCGTATCAGTTTATGTTTGTCTTCAACTTGAGTCAGTATTCTCTAGAGAATACTTTAAATTAGATATGCTTGAATATACTTTAATATTAATGATATGAATACATTATAAGAGACTACTGTGTTGTCTAATAACCAAATATTTTAATGGTAAGTTGATGGGCATAGAGAATATTATTAATATGTTTTCCAGATAAACCAGCTCAAGCAAGCAAATACAAAAGAGATTTGAGTAATTGATCCTAGAAAACAACACAAACATCATTAGGCTTGAACACAAACCCAACAAAAAATACAACAGCACAGCAACTCAAGAGATAATTTAAACAACAACACAGCAACTCACGAAATACTACAACAAAAAATATTGTAGTATAAGACTTGCAACTATCACCAACAATTCCAAATAATTTAAATAACAAATTCAAAATTCAGTATAAGAAACTCATCCAGGATTCAGAATTCAAGCTACAAATTCAAAATTCAGAATTAAGAATCCCAAAAACTCATTCAGGATTTAAAATTCAAAATATTCAAAATTCAAAAAGGGAAAAATACAACAGCGAGTTCGAAGTCTTACCTTGCGAGTGAGAGTTCGAAAGGAGCCGAAGACAGCCAAAAATAGAGAGAACCTTGAGCCAAAAACAAACCCAGTCAAATGAGATCATATAAAGAATGTAGAGGAATAAAAGAACACAATGGAACACAATGTATTTGACTAAAGGAATAAAGGAATAAATAAACACAATAATAGAGGAAAACTCAATAATAGAGGAGATAACACATTATATCTGACTAAAAAAAATACAACAAAGAGTAATCAAGATAATCCGGAAAAAAATTCTGAAATCAACAAAGAGTCAATATATGTAGATGTCAATGAAGGTGAGAATAAGGAGATAGCTTCCAAGGACTCACAGATGTCAATTAACATGAGTTATTGAAAGCACTATACAAATATATAATATATGTATTTTAGTTTCAATATCTGTTTCCTTTATTTTAGACTTAAGCTATACACCAAGTCTTGCCCTTTTTGTTCAATCAGGTCTACTATTTCGGTCTCAGATATAAACCAGTGATAAAAACTAGAAAAAGGGAAAAACCAGTTAATAAACCCAAAACAGATTGATGACTAATAAAAAACAGATTGAAGACTACTCTTTAATTTTTATTCTTAGATTGATGACTACTCTTTAATTTTTACTCAAGGCATGGTGTAAAAAACAGGAAATCAGTCAACTTGGGTCAATTTTATTCTTCTTCTAACCCAGCAAAAAAAAACTAACCCAGTGCCAAAGTGATAAACTAACCCAGCAGCCGAAGTGATGTCGAGCCGGAGTGAACAACGGTGAGAGTGGTCAGAGTGTGAACGGTGTAAGCTCTGATTAAGGCCCTGTGTAAGCTCTGATGAATGCTCTAATTTGAACAATGGCTCTGATGAAGGCTTTGATTTGAACAACGGTATAAGCTCCGATGAAGGCAAAAACTGAGATTTTCAAAAAAAAATCAAGAAGAAGAACGGAGAGGAAGAGAGAGATAGAGAGGGTAGGCAGAGAAATAAAGAGGGAAGATGGGTAGACAGAGGGTAGATGGGGAGGCAAATCAATTGTGATGGGGAGACAGAGGTTAGATACTGAGGGTGAAGAGTGGCGGGAACATCATTAACTGAAGAATTGATTTGAGCCATGGATAGATATTAGAATTGATCTGAGCCATTCAAAGGAAATGTGTCTCTCATACATTTTATACATGTTAGGTTTTTATTCTTGGCAATCCCGTTTGACAAAACTCCTTTCAGTTATATTTGTTTTCGCTTTTTTATTTCAGTGAGGCTATGAGTTTTTAGATGCGAATCCAACCCGAATTATGCCTTGCAGAGAAGTTTGTGATATTAATACTTTCAAGATTGCCACTTCGCTGATTATGACGGGGATCGAGTTGCCCGGTCTGCTCGCGGGGGTCCAGGGGGCAGCGCCCCTTGGCAAGTCCGAGGGAGCACCCAGGCGGGGTCGAGGGGCAGCGCCCTCGAAGCAAAATGCAAAAATGCATTCAAAGTTGCCTGTCCACTCAAGTGAACATTCCCCCGCTCGAGGGGAGAATGCTGGGTTTTAGAAGTTTGTTCACCTGCAAAAATACTGGATGTTGTTTTTTCCCGCTCTAGCGGAACTTTCGGCGCTCGAGCGTAGGTCCGCTCGAGCGGCCAATCTGACGCTCGAGCGGAGATCGTGGGACAGTTTTCTATAAATACATGTTTCAGTCCAAATCTAGGATTACTTCTCCAGATCTTCTTCTTGGGTTCTAAGGTTTATATCTGGGATATTTTGCTAGTTTTTTTTGATGTTTTGATTGAGTATTCAACTCATGGTTTAAAGAGTATACATCAAATGATTATTTGTTTGTTCTACACAAAAGAGAGAGTTGTTCTTCGGTGGATTCTGAAGAATTCGAGCCTGAAGCTTTGGTGGATTCTGGAGTGGCTCATCGTCAAGACAGTTCCGAGGTGAAGATGGGGTTGGAAGAGGTACATAGGAGTTGGTTCAATTCGAGCGTGGATTCGCTAGGTAATTGAGATTATACCTGTGTAATTCCTTTAGATCTTCTTAGTGGATTGTTTTGTGGCTGTTACTCGTGGTTTTTTTATCACAGTTGGAGGTGCTCCAATTGTGATTTTTTCACGTTAAAATTGTTGTGTCGATTTGTCATGATTGTTTGATTGTGATTGTTATATACTGCTTAAAATTGATACATAATCACAAATCAACATCTAGGGGATTTCTAGATTTTTCAATTGGTATTAGAGCGGGTCGCTCTTTTGTTTTTTTAAATTTTTGAGTGAGATCTTATTTGATTTGTGTTAATGGATTCAATTCGTGAGGGAAATTCTATGGTTCGACCACCCCTACTTGACGGATCCAATTATTCGTTTTGGAAAGCTCGGATGAGATCGTTTTTAAAATCTATTGATGAAAAAGTTTGGTAATCTGTCATATATGGGTGGACTGAACTGACGATTAGCGTTGATGGGTAACTTTCCCTAAACCAATCGATAAGTGGGACACAATTGATTACCAAAATAGTAGCTGGAATAGTAAAGCTATCAATTCTCTCTTTTACGCTGTCACACCTGAAAAGTTTAGTCGTATTTGTAATTGTGAAGTTGCAAAAGAGGCTTGGGATATCTTACAAACTATTCATGAGGGTACTCATTCTGTAAAACGCTTAAAACTTCAAAGGCTCACATCTTGTTTCGAAAACCTTTAAATGAAAGATAGTGAGACCTTTGATGAATTTTATGCGAAGTTGAGTGACATTATAAATTCCAGCTTCAATTTAGGTGAAAAAATACCTGAATCCAAGATTGTAGGAAAAATTTTGAGGTCCTTTCCCGATCGGTTCCAACCAAAAGTTACGGCTATTGAGGAGGCTCAAGATGTTGACAACCTCAAGATGGATCATTTGGTTGAAAATCTCCAAACTTATGAGGCTCATTTGAATTTCAAAAAGAAACAAAAAGATACTATTGCTTTTAGTAGTGCTCATAGAGTTGGAGATGATTCTGATGAGGATTGTGAGATAGATTCCAAGATTACGGATGCTTTTGTAAAACAATTTAAAAAATCTTTTTTGAAAAAGAATCCTAATTCTTTGGACTCTACTTATACTTATAAATCCAAAGGCAATGATAAACTCAAAATTAATTCTATAGCCAAGAAGGAGAAATGAAAGATACAAGAGAACTCTGAAAGAGTCTAATGCTATGAATGCCAAGGATTTGGCCACTTTGCTCAAGAATGCCCCACTCGTTTGAGGAAGAAGAAAGCCCTCGCTATCACTTGGGATGATGAATCAGACTTTGATACAGATAAAAGTGACAATGAAGATCAAGGCGAAGAGGGACACAAACAATTCCTTGCCTTCATGGCAGCTTCTGAAACTGATGGACGAATAGAGTATCCAAAGAGCCCGATTGAGAATGCCACTGATGATGTATCTTCAGGGAGTGAAGATGAAGAACTTCAGCAAGCATATCAAAAGTTGTATAAGGAATCTCTTAACTTATCTAAATTGAATGACAAACTCACTACGAAACTCAAAGCATGTGAAAGTGAGAATGTCAAATTAAAGAAAGAGATTTTCGAGGCTAGAAATGATGCCCTTAAGATTTCTAATGATCGACAAGTTCTTTGTGCAAAACTCTTGACTTGTGAGACAGAGAGGAATGAGCTACAGCAAATCTATGCAACATATGAAGAAAAGATTGAAACTCTCGAGATGTCTCAAGTTGTTTTGGAAGAACTAATGATCAAGAAAGAGGAAGAACTCAAGTGTGCTATGGCTACCATTGGTCTTTGGAATAGAGGATCAAAGACTTTGGACAACATCATTGGGTCTCAACAAATTTGTTCTGACAAGAGTGGCATTGGCTTTGGTGGTAAGAAAGAGCAAAAACAGAGTGCTTCTACATCTCATGATACAAGAACTCAAGGAAAGGGAGAATAGAATATTCAACATGAGGATGGACTACTCAAACTTCCTAGAGTTGGAAAGGCCAAAGAAAAGAAGGTACACTCTGTTTTTATTTGTCATCATTACGGTATGCATGGTCATATTCGCCCTTATTGTTATGAGTTGCATAGAAGAGTGTCTCATAGAGATGGAAGAAATTCCAATATCTCATGGGATAGGAGACACTTCATTGGTGGTAATGAGGTTATAGGTCAGATTAGACCTCGTTATTTTGATTTGCTTGAGACCAAACATGAACAGAGGTTGTGTTTTCCTAGACCTAGGAATAGGAAGTTGGAAACCATGTCAAGACGGGTTCTCATTGAAGGGGAAGGGAACCATAACGTCAAGACACCACCCAAGAACCGCAATTCTCACAACTTTGTTCATACTAAAGCGGTTTGGGTGAGAAAACTTGATTTGTGTTAATTTATTTTTTCAGTTTTGTTTTTAGGTTACTATATATATATATTTTTTTGGAGTCATTTCATGTGTGCATGTTCGTTGTCTGTCTTGCTTTGTTTAGAAAAAGAAAAAAAATAATAATAAAAAAATCCAAAAAGATTTTCTTAGTATGGTTTTGCAAGCTTGAAACTTTTGAGTAGTCCTTGGTGCATATTTGAATTGATGAGAATATCCATTACATGTAAATATATGTGTGCTTTCTATGGCCATTACTCATTTCGGAGTATGTGTTCTTTGATTAGTATGTCTCATTCTGTACACACTCTTGGATTAGCAAATTTTGGAGTCTTCTGCCTTAGTGATTATTTTTTCTCTATGGACTTCTGTCATTTATCTTTTGCCTTTCTAGAGGAATTGACCTATACTAGCATATCATGGGTGATGTTGAGTCTCTTAACCATCTTCCATCTTTTTGCATCTCCACGACTTTCCCTTCTGTTCTTTGTAGTACAGGCATGAGGAAAAGGCTACCTCAGAGTCACCAACCAAGCCATCCTTATTATATCCATGCTTCTCTGGTTCGGTTTCCATACTCTTGAGCATGTTAGCCGCCAATGAGTATGCAAAAGAAAGCAAAAATGTGCAAAAGAAAGAAAGAAAGAAAAAAAAAGATGTGCAAAAGAAAGAAAACAAAAAGATGTGAAAAAAAATAAAAATAAAGGATTCATTGATTGAGGGGGAGCCTCCGCTTTTACTCACCAAATATCCCTTAATTCCTAGTGGTTTGACTTTCCTTTGTTGTGCTTAGATTCTCTTGCTGAAGGTCCAGTTATCAGATCACTACTAGGATTTGAATCATGTATTTGTCAAACTCCAAGAGTCACACACAAACTTTTATCATGGGATCTATGCTTTTCACATAATGCATCACTTTCTTTTATGAGGAATCTTCTAGAAGCTGTGCACATTGTGTTTTCTAGTAATTGTGCTTCTTGGATAATCTTGTGTGTTTCAAGTTCCAATTTTGAAATTCCTTGCTTGCTCCACCATATTATTTTTTTGCCGTTTTTCTTCTTGTTCATTGTTTTTAGTAAGGGGGGGTTTGGTTTATCATTACAAGAGTTTGTTAGCATGAACACTTTCATTTGAGCTTCCTTTGTCAATTAGTGACAAAAAGGGGGAGTTATGTTGTGTCATGTGTCGGGTGCATGTGTCTTAGTTTTCAGGTTTTCATGCTACATGTTCTTAAAATCTTCAAGTCGCATCTATTTATGTTTTCCATCTCATGCTTCAAATGATTCAAGCTAATCTAGCCATATGTTTATTGTTTTTTTTTCATATACTCTTGTGGGACTAATAGTTGTTTTGGAGATTGTGGACTAATAATTGTTTTGCTGATCATAACCTTGAGAAAGAAGTTTGTTTTTATTGGCTGTAATGGGTTGGGGTATTTAGGATTTTATTTGTTAGGTGTGTTTTGTCACGGTATTGCCAAATGGGGAGATTGTTAGGTTTTTATTCTTGGCAATCCCGTTTGAAAAAACTCCTTTCAGTTGTATTTGTTTTCGCTTTTTTATTTCAGTGTGGCTATGAGTTTTTAGATGCGAATCCAACCCGAATTATGCCTTGCAGAGAAGTTTGTGATGTTAATACTTTCAAGATTGCCACTTCGCTGATTATGACGGGGATCGAGCTGTTCGATCAGCTCGCGGGGGTCTAGGGGGTAGTGTCCCTTGGCAGGTCTGAGGCAGTGCCCATGCGGGGTCGAGGGGCAGCACCCTCGAAGCAAAATGTAAAAATGCATTCAAAGTTGCCTGTCCGCTCGAGCGGACATTCCCCCGCTCGAGCAGAGAATGGTGAGTTTCAGAAGTTTGTTCGTCTGCAAAAATACTGGATGTTGTTTTTTCCCGCTTGAGCAGAACTTTCTGCGCTCGAGCGTAGGTCTGCTCGAGCAGCCAATCTGACGCTCAAGCGGAGATCGCGGAACAGTTTTTTATAAATACGTGTTTCAATCCAAATCTAGGATTACTTCTCCAGATCTTCTTCTTAGGTTCTAGGGTTTATATTTGGGGATATTTTGCTAGTTTTTTTTGATGTTTTGATTGAGTATTCAACTCATGGTTTAAAGAGTATACATCAAAGGATTATTTGTTTGTTCTACACAAAAGAAAGAGTTGTTCTTCGGTGGATTCTGAAGAATTCGAGCCTGAAGCTTTGGTGGATTCTGGAGTGGCTCATCGTCAAGACAATTCCGAGGTGAAGATGGGGTTGGAAGAGGCACATAAGGGATGGTTCAATTCGGGCGTGGATTTGCTAGGTAATTGAGAGTATACCTATGTAATTCTTTTAGATCTTCTTAGTGGATTGTTTTGTGACTGTTGCCCGTGGTTTTTTTTTATCACAGTTGGAGGTGCTCCAATTGTGATTTTTCCACGTTAAAATCGTTGTGTCGATTTGTCTTGATTGTTTGATTGTGATTGTTATATACTGCTTAAAATCGATACATAATCACAAATCAACATCTAAGGGATTTCTAAATTTTTCAATGCATTTTCAAAAACACTTCTCCCTTATTATATAGATATATATATATATATATATAAATGAATGAGTAAATTACACTTTGTACCTTATACTTTGTACCAAATCTCACTTTAACCGCTATACATGAAATCATGACTGTCAACCCCTTACACTTCTGATCAAATTCCACTTTGGTTCTTATACATAAAATCTTAACAATCAAACCCTTGCACTTTTACTCAAATCTCACTTTAATCCCTACATAAGTGTCAATGTCTCTCTTTTTACTTCATTTTTAAATCTTTAACAAAATCCAATCATGTGACAAAAATGTGACTACGAAATGAGGGTAAGAGAGGAAAATTATCTATGTTTCCGACCAATACACTTTGTCTTACGTGATAAGTACGTGAGAGTTATATAATACAATATATGTGTTTGTGTATTCGTATATTGAAAATTGGGATGAAGATGCAAAAAAATAGAGTTTTTAAAATTAAAAAAAAAATGCCACAAAAAAATCAAAGAGAAAGGAAGATGAATAGATAGAAGATTGTATTACCGGAAAATCCTAGTTCATCATCTTAATCATTCACAATTTGCGTTTTGTTTTAACCTAATATAACTATAATTTGATGTAAATTTTGAGACAAATTGTGTATTAGTGAAAAATATAGATGATTTTCTTTTTTTATTTTCATATCGTAGTCACATTCTTGTCAAATGAGTAGATTATGTTAAATATTTAAACAATTGGGTAACAGAAAGAGGACATTGACGTTTGTATAGAGACAAAAGTAATATTTGACAAAAAATACCGGGGGTCGACTAGTATAATTTCATGTGTCAAAGTGAGATTTGACCAGAAGTACATGGAGTTGATTGTTATGATTTTATGTGTAGGGGCTAAAGTGAAATTTGGTACAAAGTGCAGAGATGCAAAGTGTAATTTAACCCTAAATGAATTGAACGGTGCCATTTTCTTTCTATGGACACACTTTGGGCTTATCTTGATAATCTTAATTGTTCATTTTATAAGGTTTATCAAGAAAATTATTCATACAATGAATAAAGTTGATCGGATATCGATAACTATATATAATCACACCATCAAATCATGCAAAAAAAAAAAGGAAAAAAAAAAAAAAGACCACAAGTACAGGTTATTTTTTTTGAATGCTTTTGTCATCTAATCATATGACTATTAATATCTGAGCAATCTAATTTGCATAAATAATCTTATTAGTGAATTTTATAAAATAAATTTAGATTAAGGAGGTGGACTCGTAATAAGTTCACAATTGGCCAATAACACCCTTCAATTTAAATAATAGAGTGAGGCTTCGTTTGAAAAGATGGTTGGTGCTAATTTAGTCTACTAAAAGGTAAAATAATCTAAACAATTTATATTAGGGGTGCAACTCGGGCGGGTTCGGTCGGGTTGGGGGTCTGCCCAAGCCCGACCCGAATTGTATTTAGCAGTGCCCAAGCCCGCCCAAGCCCGACCATGAACCCGAGCATTGCTGCCCAAGCCCGGCCCGAGCTTTGTATTTTGAACTCGGGTTAGCCCGAATTGCCCGAATTGCCCGAGTCCAGAAACCTGTAGGTAGATCTAAGGGTAGACATAAAAGATGCTAATCTAATGGTAGAAGACTAACCAAAAAAAAATAAAAAATAAAAATTAAGACTAACTCTTTTACTTAATAGAAGACTAACCAAAAAATAAATAAATAAATAAAAATTAAGACTAAATCTTTTACTTAATTTATATATATTATATAATTTATTAAATTATATATATATTATATATTATATATTATATAATATACTAAATTCAATTCGGGTTCGGGTTGCTCGGGTTGGCCATTGGTTCTGCCCAAGCCCGGCCCGAATTGCAATTCGGGCATCAAAATTTTGCCCGAGCCCATCCAGATTACAAGATATAGTTGCCCAAGCCCTAAAAAAACTCGGGCTGGGCTCGGGTTGCTCGGGTTGAGCCTGCCCGAGTTGCACCCCTAATTTATATGACATTGTTTGAAAAGATGGTTGGGGCTAATTTAATCTACTAAAAAATAAAATAGGTTAAAAAATTAATAAGATAAAATGTCACATCTAAATTAAAATTATTTCTTTTTTTCTTTCACAAATTATAAAAAAAAAAATCAGAAATTTACTTCAAACAAAATTTTTTAATCAAACTAAAATAATTAAAAAACAAAAAAAAAACCATGCTAAAAAAATTCACCCCAAACGAAGCCGGAATACAAGTCATGTATGTAACTGAGCCTCACAACGGAAGACATTTTTTTATTGAATCTTAGCAAATAAAAAAAATAAAAAATAAAAAAGCTAGTATAGAAATTAATTTATGTCTCTTTCATAAAAATGCTAATTATTGCATATATGATGCACCGTCCATTAATTCAAGAAAAATGATATTTCTCTAGAAAAATTGTTCCCTGCGTGCCGGTCTCTCAGCAATCAGAGTATATCATATTTCTTTTTATTTTTTTATTATTTAATACGAAATCGTGAATTTTACCTTCTTCACTAATTACGTGAATATAAAGACACTATCTAACAGTACCTCAGGACCAACCAATAATTTGTCCTTTCTTTAACCTCTAATTCATATATATTAAGACAATTCAATGGGAAGACAACCATGAGACAGCTATATCAAACAGTTTTATTTTGTTGGGTTTAATACTTGTGTATATTAGGGATGTTCGTAGTTCGGTTGCTGTCGGAGAACATTTAATCCGTCATCTGTCTGTTGGATTGGCGGATTGAAAAAAAAAATCAATTCGCATCCGTCTGCCGGATTGGCGGATGTAAATTGAGCAAATTGGCCGATGGATGCAAATCGGTTTGGCGGTTTAAACTTTTACAAATTTTGAATATAATACAACAACTCGTCAACTTTTTTTTTTTTGGATAACAATCCACCTCAACATAACTAAAAGATTATCAAGTAAATTGTCAAATACCAATAATAAATACATATAAGAAAAACATGCATTATCAAAACTATTTCATTATTTTTTTTATTCAAAAACCATTTAATTTGATTTTTTTAAAAAAATGACAAAATTAAGCCTTATATTTTTCACACAAAAATATCAAATATCAACACGTGCCATTTGATAAAAAGATTTCAAAATTAAAAATAAATTGAAAACACAGCAGAATATTTAATTTTTTTTTAATTGAAAACACAAACAAAATATTTAAATAAATTGAAAACATAAAGTCTTACAGATTACTAGGGGTGTTCGTGATTTGGTGGTTCTATTGCGGTCAAAGAAATTTCAAATCCGCCATTCATCCAAAACTAGGTGGATTGGAAAAAATCAATCCGCAACCGTCCGCTCGTCATCACACATTTGTTTAAAATGCGGCGAATCAATTCAGTTCGGTCTGCTTGGGCGGATCAGAATATCCGCTGCCCACCCCTAATATATATATGATGATTGGTGGGCTCACAATACATATATATATATATATATAATATGGATAAATTATAAATTTAGCCATGAGATTTATTTAAAATACGAATTATCTCATATGATTTGAAAAATTACAAATACTCCATTGTTAGAATTTTTTATGTAGCATAATTATTTAAAAAAATAAAATTCCTAACTGCTATCTTATATAATGATAAAATTAGTTAAATTATTAATCGAAATAAATTTCTGACATCATTAATTAGTGTAATTATGCAAAACTTGCAAATTAAAAAAAAAAAAGAAAGACGTTACATTATGTAATTTGTATTTTTTTATGTTATGTAATTTATATTTTTTTTTAAGGGGAAGACATGCTTTTAAATGTTGTCCAAGTTATGAAAAACTTTAAGATGATGTATGGAGAAATATTTCAAACCGTGTTTTGATATATATATATATATATATTTGTATATTTGATGCTGTAAATTATATTGCTTGCTCTAGTAGTCCAGTTTAATGGTGCATTTTTTTTTGGGTTCATTTTTTCTTTGGCATCACATCGTTTGGTTTTTTGACTTCTTGCCAATGTACAGTTGTTTTTAGCAAAATTCTTTTTGAATCTTTTCATTTTAATGTAGGGTATTTTTGTTGCTACTGGATTATTTGGAGATCATAGTCACTCAATAGGCGGTAATGATAAGTAAATTTACTTGCATATTTTGATAAAATGCAAAACATAAACCAACAAAAAAAAAAAATCATTTTTTTGACTAAATAATTACAGAATTTATACTAAAAAAATAAACAAATACTGATAGAATACTTACAAAAAAAAGCCAATCAATGTGTTTGGCTTTAGTTTTCCGAATTCAATTTTTTAAAAACTGATTTCTTTTTTTCGTGCTTTTTTGTTTTTAGTAAATATTTTTAAAATTTTAAGCATTTTTTTTTACTCTTTTAGATGCACCTTAGATGTATCTAAAAAGTAAAATATTTGTAAAAATAATATTTTAAAACATTAATAAATATAAAAAAATATGAAAAATATATTGAACTTTTTTTTTGTATTTTTGGAATTTAGTGAATTTTTAAAGATTTTTTTTTACAAAAATTATACTTTTTAAGTCTATTTATGTTAGGTGTGTTTAAAAATTAAAAAAAAATGCTTAAAATATTAAAAAAATTCAGTAAAAGTAAAAAAATATGAAAAAAAAAATAGAATTTTCTAAAAAATATTTTTAGAAAACCCAAACCAACAAAAGTGAATTGTATTTCTAATTTCTAAATTAAAAATAAGTGGTAAAAAGTCATCACGGAAGCCACCATTTGAATTGGTTGATTAGAGTTCTTGTGATAAATCATAATAAAGTAATAAAATTTCAAAAAAAAATTGAGAAAATTTGAAGAAAAAAATTTCAGTTAAAAAGAAATTTAGAAAGAACTGAAAGAAGGAAAAAAAAAAACTCTACAATACTCAATCTGTATTTTCCATACCAATAATATAAAAATAAATTGTATGAAAAAAGTTATATTTTTACTTGAGGAACGGTCACTTCCAAAATTAATAAAATGGTTGAGATTAAAAATACAAACAACAATAGTTTGATGAGTAATGACACATTTTTTTAATTTTGGAGTTTTAATAGAGCTATAATGATATGACGATGAATAAAAAAAAAAAAAATACAAAGTCAAAATATCACATCACAATAAGACCACTTCCATTAAAACTCATTAAATTTTTTTTATTAGAACTCTCAATTATTTTTGTAATTTGATTAAGAAAATTAAAGGTGCCGTTTGGTAACACTTACGTTTTCAGTTTTCTGTTTATATTTACAAAAATTTAAAAAACTCAAATAAAAACTTGTTTGGTAAAATTTTTGGTTTATAAATCAGTGGTCTCAGTTTATAAATTTGGCCAAAAAATGAAAATATAAAAAATGTGTTTCCATTTTGAGTTTTCAGTTTTTTTTTTTTTTTTTTACCACCCAACACTAGCCACCCCCCGCCACCATTTTCCACCACCGTCTTTCCCCACCACCACCCACCTCCCACCTCCCACCACCACCACCACCACCACTCACCACTCACCTGCCACCACCATCCACCTGCCATCCACTCGCCACCACCACCCACCTACCATCCACCCGCCACTACCCACCATCACCCGCCACCTACTTCGCCACACTCTCTCTGCACCCGCCATTTACCACCACTCGCCAGCCCACTATCACACACCACCCTCGCGCACACCTGCCAGCCACCCCACTCCCCATCCAACCCACCACACCACACTCCGCACCACTAGTCACCTGACCCTCCATCTCCACCCCACTACCACCACACCACCACCCGCAATACCGCCACCCACACACCCACTCGCTCCTACCTACCACTCGTCACCGCCATTGTCTTTTTCCGTTCACCAACCACCACCTGCCACCACCTACCATGACCCTCACCCACATGTACTCTCACATCCACCTTCTCATAACGAGCGCTACCCCACCCCCGCCACCACCACCCACTCGGCTCACTACTCACTATCCCGCCACCATCACCCACATATCCACTACTACCACCCACCCGCCATCCGCCACCAATCTGCCACCACCACCCATCACCCGCCACCGTCACCTACCCACCCGCCACAATCACCACCCACCCATCACCACCCACCACCACCCGCAATCCGCCACCCACCTGGCACTCCCCACCCGCCGCCACCACCATTACCACCACCACCCACTCGCTACCACCCGCCACCGTCACCCACCCACTCACCACCACCACCCACCCGCCACTACCAGCTACCCACTACCCACCACCCACCGTCACCACTTTCCACCACCGTCTTCCGCCGCCACTTGTCATCACTTGCCATTTTTCACTCTTTTTTATATTTTTAAATTTTTTAAAATATTTTGTCAATTACCAAACACGTTTGTAGTTTATGACCAGTTTATAAATTTTTTGTAAATATAAACTAAAAATATAAACGTTACCAAACACACCCAAAGTGAGCAACTTTAGTAAGAAAAAGAAAATAGAAATGTGCAAACCTATCAATGATTTGATGGGAAGAAAAATTTTGAAAAGTTTGTGGAACTGTGGAACAATAAAATGAAAGTACGAGAACAAAACGTGTAGGTGTACGGAGGGAGTCAAGAGTCTCTCCTTGCAGTCCCGTCCTTGCGTCTATCTTTGCAGGTCTTCGGGCCTACTTTTAGGCCCAATTTTGATAATCCGAACTGTTCATATTTTATGATTTATTCAGTATATCATACCTGTAAAAAATCAAGTTGATCGGATATCAGAAAGCATGTGTTCGGAAAACTGTTTATTAAATTATTTAAAAAATAGTTTTTAGTTCAATTTTTCGAACACGTACTTTCTGATATCCGATCAACTTGATTTTTTACAGGTATGATATACTGAATAAATCATAAAATATGAACGGTTCGGATTATCAAAATTGGGTCTAAAAGTAGACCCGAAGGCCTGTAAAGACGGGCGTAAGGACGGAAGCTGCAAGGAGAGGATCTTGATTCGTAGGGATGAAGTATTTTTTTATTTTTTATTTTTTATTTTTAAAAAGTAGATCTAATTGGGTAGTTCAATGAGAGAAGTTGTAGGTGTGGGGCAATAAAGATGAGGGTACAAAATGTGGGTAGTTAAATAGTGCAGGAATATATATATATCTTTTTTAATTATATAATTTCCAGATATCAAAAAGGTTCAAGAGACTATTTTGAGGTTTCACTTAATAGATAGTATGGATTATTTTGGAGCTTCACTTAAAAAATATAAAATACATAATATATATATTTTTTAATTTGTAAGTTTTACATAATTACACTAATAGTTTTTAATTTGTAACTCAATCTTATTATTTGTATTGTCACATAATTATGTCCACAAATGTATGAAACAATTTGGATAGATTGTTGGGAGGACATTTGATTTGGACTATGCCAAATTAGCTAATTCAGCTGATTGTGACTATGTCAAATTAGCTGAAAACAATTTGAACAGCTGAATTATTAATTGACTGTTCTCTTATATAATGATAAAATAAGTTGAATTATTAATTGAAACAAATTTTTGATATCATTAGAGAGAGAGAGAGAGAGAGAGAGAGAGAGAGAGAGCATGAACTATCAGAACCAAAAAGAGGCAAAGAGAAAGAGCACGAACCATTAGAACCAAAGAAAGAGGCAAAGAGTGAAGGATCTCAAATTTGAAATTTGCGAATTGTCGCAAATCATCATTTTTCAACAACAACGACTGTGAATGATCTCAAATCTGAAGTTGTGGATACAGTAAGTAATGGTGATGATAAAGACAGTAGAGAAAGAGTTCCATGGAGAGTGGTGATGGCGCTGATAAAAGGCAACAATGATAAGAGCGAGACAGAGAGAAGAGAGATTAAGATGAGAGACTAATTGCAATTTGATATATATATATATATATATGTATATGAGGGCATTATACACTACTAAAAAACGGAGCTTTTGCGACGGTCGTAAACGTCGCGAAGGGTTTGCATATCGTCGCAAAAGACTTTTTGCGACGGAGTAGCAACGGGAAATGGGGGGTGGCGGAAGGGGGCGTGACAAAAAGTATTTGCGACGGTTACAAACCATCGCTTTCTTATAGCAACAGCTAATCAATTGTTTTTGCGACGTTTTAACCTGACACAAAAAAAAGGAGAAAAAACTTCATTTTTGGTGATGAAATTGATTACCGTTGCCAAAAACCTTTTTTTGCAACAATATTTGACGTCGCAAAAAGTATTATTAGCGATGGTCTAAAACGTCACCAAAAAAGTAAAATTAAATTAATACTATATTTGCGACAGTTTAAACCGTCGCAAAAGATTGGAACCAATATGTATATGCAATAGGTTAACCTGTCGCTAATAAAATATAAGGAAATGATGATTACATTAGCGACGGTTTATTATTGTCGCAATAAAATTATTTTAATAAAATCACGTTTTATTAATTCATTCCCTGTACAAATTATTAATATTTTCTAAAATATAATGCATCCACATCTACATCCAAATTCACAAAATCATATACCAAGAATAATATATATGTATCCTGTAACAATTGTCAACCAAATATTCTTTATAAAAATATATAAAACAACCTCCAACAATACTAATAATTTTTTACATTCAAGAACTCAAATCTTTAGTATCGACAATACAAATAAAAAAAAATATATGTATTGCAGATTGTTTTAATATCAATAGTAAGCTCCAATATTGATATGCGAAGATATCATCACGTACTCAAAAAGGTTGCACCTGGATCCACAAAAAAAAAAAAAAAAAAAAATCATCATTTACAACATAATTAATTTCGAACTTACAAAAAATATAAAATATTTGATATTTATTTCTACAAATAAATAATATTGTAAACTCCAATATCGATAAACGAAGATATCATCATGTACTCAAAAGGGTTGCATCTGCAAAAAGAAACCAAAAAAAATAAAATAAAAAATCATTTACAATATAATTAATTTTAAGATAACAGAAAATGTAAAACATTTGATATTTATTTCTACAAATAAATAAATAAATAAGATTGTAAGTTCCAATATCGATATACGAAGATATCATCACGTACTCAAAAGGTTACATCTGCAAAAAGAAACATCATGGTATATCAAAAATATTAAAAATAGGCAAAGTCACATGCTTCTTAGATTTAGCTAGATTCTGGTGGATAGGCCAAATATATACACCTTCTACCCTGATTTGAGCACCACCAACTTCATGTTCGTTGTCAAATACGTCATGAAAAATAATCACCCCCTGTTGTGCACAGTAAGGAAATGAAACAATAATGTACTATAACAACAATGACCAAGCCATGGAAGATCATGTCTCAGTAGGACAGAAGGACAAAGGAATGGGCAAAAATAGGCTATTGACTTCTAAAATACATCCTTCGATAGATGCTTGGAATAGTAACAAATTGACTCATGTTGAACAATGGAACTAGCCCCATTCAATCAAGTTTTATGACTAGAAAGTGCCAGCGAGGCTAGCCTAACTCGTGAAATCTCTTTGCAACCATAGCAAAGATCTAAGATTCAATCTTCCTTCAACCAGGTTGAAAAAGTTTTTGGTAGGCAATGGGCAACTCACAGAAATCTAAAATAATTGGTTGCACAATGCATCCTCCCAAATAAAAAACACACACATTGTTTAGATCTGCATGTATATTAAGGATGGCATGGCATTTCAATAATTTAATCTAATAATTCATTATGATGGTCATCAATTTTTCAATGCACATCGTCGCATAGACAAAAGTTGCACAGTGGAAGACGGCCCTTTGAAGTGAATTTCAGTATGCTATTCGATGTACTTTGCCAAATTATATGTTAAATCTTTACAAACTTCATTTTTAAAAAAATGGTAGAAACATTCATTTAAATTGATTCAAAAAAGGCAAAGTTTCAAGAATTCAGTCATTGCATTTATTGGATAATGAAAAATTAACATATATGGTATGAGAAAACTCAAATTTGTAGGATAAAGTGCATATAATGATCATAACAAGACAAAACTAAAAACAAAACACGCCCGGTTTAACCAATTAAATTTTCCAAAATCATAAAAACCCATTTTTGATCCTCTCAAAAAATATTAATAATCATTTAATACTTAACTTGACACGATTCATTTATAGCCTAAAAATAACAAAGAAATAACTCACTTGCAAAAGTTGAGCATAATTCCTCAAGAACAAAGGGTTGGAAGGTTCTTCACCAACCATCCTCTTGTAATACTCCGCAACATTGCCGGCACTGGCATCGGCGCGACCAATCCCAAGACCTGTGGCAAGATACATTGGAGGACTAGCTGGTTCAACAACCTCTCTAATACCCAAATCCTGAAATTCATTCAAAACCTCTTCACCTTCTTCTTCACCGTCATTCTCCTCAATCAAACCCATACCCTTTTTCCCAAAACTGAATTCACTGTTGGGTATACCTCCTTATTGGAGTAAGGGACCCAATTGGTTTATTAAAAGAATTTAATTTGGTTTGGTGTTGGTTATAATATATTTTTAATATTATATCTAACTTTTGGAGGCCCAATGGATATTTAATAATCTGTATGGTAACAAGTAGGGCTTGGATTAAAAGCCCAAGAAATATTGTTTAATTGGTGTGAGGTATAGTGGCTACGAGAGACAGAGTTTTGGTGGGTTTTTGGCTGCCGAGTAGTGATTCATATTTACTTCATGAGATAGTGCTTCCTGGGTAATCCAATATCAAGCTTGTTGTGTGATTCTTGGGTATTCAAGGGCTTCGTTTGTTTGCTGAGTATTTTGACAGGCATTGTGAAGTTTGATTTGAGTTTTCTTCAACTCTGTTTCAAAGAATTTTGTTCATCTATTTGGTGAGGTTTTTCCTCTTATTTGTTTGTGATTATTTGAAATTTACCTAAGGGTGGTTTTGTGAGACCATTCGTGCCTCGTTTGTAATTGTTTGGAAACTTTTTGGTTAATAGTGGAATCAGATTTCGATCCCGTGAACATATACCTCACATTGAGGGAACCACGTAAAAATTCTT
>NW_021028741.1:0-16184 GCF_004153795.1 Camellia sinensis | reverse complement strand
CATGCATGAATTCAAATCAATTCAAAGTTTCAATTTGATGCTCTAAGGAGCCAATTGTTTCCAAAACATGATGAAATCATGGACTTAAACATAATTGTGAACATGCAAGTAACCATTTTGCCATGAAAACAACTCAACATCTACAATACAAACATGCATGCAAGAAAAGAGCTTCAATTCACCACGTAAGAGCCATAACTTGGCTCAAGGCTACAATTTGCTATAAATCATGCAAGAATCACTTAAACTCAAGAACAAAGGGGCAGTTACTCTACCTTAGGTCTTCAATGCAAGACTAGAAGCTCAAATTAGCAAGCTATACTTCAATTCTTCAAGCAATTCTACCAATGAACTCAAGATTTACTCAATTCTCTCTCACTCTCTATCTTGGTCGGTTGAGTCTAAGGAATGAGCTGATGAAATGTGTATGTATGAGTGTAATGAGGCTCAAAGATGATTCAAGTAGTGGGCCACTTAAGTGGCATTAAGGTAATTAAGTCAAATTATGCAATCTATCAATATTTAATATAATTCAATCATACCTAATCAGTTTTCAGATAAATACACCATAAGATCACATCAATTATGAGGATCATAAAACATTAATCAATTCCCGATTTGGCCGCTGATAAGGCCTTCAATTAGCAATTTAAACGTAAAACGTGAACAGATCAAGTAAACAATCAAACAGATAGAATACAGATTAACACACATACTCAGTCAATTCAGTTCCTGTTTTCAGTCAGTCAGTTCAGTACTTTAATCAGTTCAATTATCAGTCATAATCAGTTCAGTTTGACGGTAATCAATGTTTATCGGTAAGCAGTGGTGAGGGTTATTACATAAACAAGGGCACATGGCCCGAGATTGTAATCAGAACAGTGGGAAGCTAGCTGCTAGCTCAACTGCATCGATCCCAAAGTCAGGAAATACTTTGAGACTTGCTACCACCGAGGATACTGTGAGACAAGGGAGAGTTTTTGCGCTTGTTCCGGGCGATACACGGAATGCCAACGCAGTTGTCTCAGGTACTACTTCTATATGTAATCAAAATGCTTTTGTGTTAATTGACTCCGGATCCACACACTCTTTTGTAACATGTGCATTTGCATCTAGACTGAATAGACCTTTAGAATTACTGTCATATCTGCTATATGTGTCTGCTCCGTCTGGGGAATCTGTATTGTGTGAATCTATATACCGGTTTTGTGATATGCGTATTGAGGATGCTATCCTATATGTGGATTTGTTGCCCTTGAATTTTAGACATTTTGATGTAATTTTGGGCATGGATTGGTTGACCAAATATTGTGCCACCATCGATTGTGTAACAAAACGGGTTGTGTTTAAACCACCAGAACATAAGGAAATTGTGTTTGTGGGTAATGGGGTAGTACCTCCACCTTATTTGATATCTGCAATGAAAGCATGTAAACTGATCAGGAAAGGGTGCCAGGGTTATTTGTGTTATGTGTTGTCTGAACAATCTACGAATGTTGAATTGAATGATATCCCTATTCTTAGAGAATTTCCAGATGTGTTTCCAAATGAATTACCAGGGGAATTGGTTGATAGGGAAATAGAGTTTCTATTGAAACTGTGCCAGGCACCCAGCCCATTCCTAAAACTCTTTACAGAATGGCTACTGCCGAAATGAAAGAATTGAAAGAACAGTTGCAAGACCTACTTGACAAGGGGTTTATTCGACCTAGCACTTCGCCTTGGGGTGCATCGGTATTGTTTGTGAAAAAGAAGGATGGAACCTTGCGTTTGTGCATCGATTATCAGGAATTGAACAAGGTAACAATAAAGAACAAATATCCCCTACCCCGTATTGATGACTTATTTGACTAGTTGCAGGGATCACAGGTGTTTTCTATGATTGATTTGAGATCCGGGTATCATCAGCTGAAAGTTAAGGCAGAGGATGTTGAGAAAACCGCATTCAGAACAAGATATGGACATTTTGATTTTCTTGTTATGCCATTTGAAGTGACTAATGCTTCGGCAGCATTTATGGACTTAATGAACCGAATTTTTAAAACCTAGCTTGACGAATTCGTTGTGGTTTTTATTGATGATATTTTGATATATTCTAAAGATAGACTTGAACATGAACATCATTTGAGGACTGTCCTACAAATACTTCGGGAAAGAAAATTATTTGCTAAACTAAAGAAATATGAGTTTTGGTTGGATGAAGTTGTTTTCTTAGGGCACGTGATCAACAAGGAAAGAATTTCAATGGACCCACAGAAAATAGAGGCAATTGTGAATTGGCCTACATCGAAAAATGTGACAGAAGTTCGCAGTTTCATGGGCTTAGCTGGTTATTACAAAAGGTTTGTGAAAGACTTTTCAAAATTAGCTATGCCTCTTACCCAATTGACACGTAAAGGGCAACCGTTTGAATGGAATGACGAAAGAGAAGCTGCCTTTCATAAATTGAAAATAAGATTGACCACTGCACCAATTTTGACACTACCTTCAGGTACGGAGAATTTTGTAATTTTCAGTGAAGCGTCTTATAAAGGTTTGGGTTGTGTGTTAATGCAGAACAGAAAGGTTATTGCTTACGCCTCCTGACAGTTGAGGCCACACGAGAAGTATTATCCAACACATGACCTAGAATTGGCCGCGGTTGTTTTTGCTTTGAAAATCTGGCGGCATTATCTGTATAGGCAAAGTGTGAAGTCTACACGGATCACAAAAGTTTGAAATACTTCTTCACGCAGAAAGAGTTGAATATGCGACAGAGGAGATGGCTGGAATTGATAAAGGATTATGATTTAGAGATTCAATATCATCCCGGGAAAGCTAACACAGTTACTGATGCCTTGAGCAGAAAATCAACGGGGAGTATGGCTTGTTTGCTTACTGAACAGAAAGAGATCTTGTAAGATTTTGAGAAGTCTGAAATTGAAGTGGTAATGTGTGAATAGGGCGGATTGATAGGCGTTATTACAGCCGAGCCGACAATCATTGAAGAAATCAAGCAGAAACAGAAAGAGGATGAATTCCTCAAGAAAGTGATTGATGAATTTGAGACAAGTCCGAAAGCAGAGTTCAGTATTGAAAACGAAGTGTTGAAATTCAGAAACCGAATATGTGTCCCTAATATCCTAGAACTAAAGAAGAGGGTTTTAGATGAAGCCCACAGATCTGTGTTTGCTATGCATCCGGGTAACAATAAAATGTATCGGGATTTGAAACAGACCTGTTGACCAGGCGGTCTACTTCAACCTCTCCCTATTCCTGAATGGAAGTGGAAGCATGTGACTATGGATTTTGTTGTTGGTCTACCTCAGACTTCTCGAGGTATGGATTCTATTTGGGTTATAATTGATAGACTGACTAAATCTGCACATTTTCTGCCTGTCAAAACTACATTTAATGCTTATAGATTGGCTACCATTTATGTTGATGAGATTGTCCATTTACACGGAGTTCCGGTATCCATTGTGTGGGATAGAGATCCGAAATTTGTATCTAGATTGTGGAATAATTTGCAGGAAGCTATAGGAACAGAACTAAGGTTCAGTACTGCATTCCACCCACAGACAGATGGGCAATCAGAACGAACAATACAGACTTTGGAAAATATGCTTCGGATGTGTGCTTTGGATTTTCAGGGGAGTTGGGAAGACTATTTGCCACTTGCAGAATTTGCATACAATAACAGCTTCCACTCCAGCATCGGTATGGCACCATACGAGGCTTTTTATGGTAGAAGGTGTAGATCACCAAATTGTTGGACAGAAGTCGGGGATAGAGCTTTACTTGGGCTTGAAATTGTGCAAGACACTTCTGAGAAAATCAAAACTATTCGGCAAAGGCTCAAAACAGTTCAGAATCGACAAAAGAACTATGCAGACATTCGAAGAAGACCTCTTGAGTACGAGGTCGGTGACCATGTGTTTATTTGTGTGTCCCCAATGAAAGGCCAAGTCAGGTTTGGAAAGAAGGGCAAGTTGTCCCCCCGTTACATCGGGTCGTTTCAGATTTTGGAAAGGCTTGATCCGGTTGCTTATAGAGTTGTTTTGCCACCGGGATTTGAACAAATCCATAACGTGTTTCATGTGTCAATGTTGAAGGATTACCTCCGAGACCCGTTTCATGTGATTGATTATCACTGGGTAGCTATTGATGAAAATATGGAATATGTCGAATGGCCGGAACGAATT
The DNA here is from genome assembly GCF_004153795.1 of Camellia sinensis. NCBI lineage: Eukaryota > Viridiplantae > Streptophyta > Magnoliopsida > Ericales > Theaceae > Camellia > Camellia sinensis. The sequence continues at coordinate 12,000 of NW_021028741.1, read as the reverse complement.
GTTGACCGGCAAGTGAAACATTTGAGCAGCAAGTCCATTCCAATGGTGAAAGTAGAATGGAAAGAACACTATGGGACGGATGCTACATGAGAAAAAGAGGAGGAAATGCGACTACGTTATCCACATTTGTTTCCCGACGAAGGTAAAATAAGTTTAGAGAACCAAACTTCCTAAAAGGGGGAAGACTGTGACATCCCTGTTCCGTAATATGTTAATTGGTCCTTAATATGAGTATGATTATGTGTTTAATATGATTTTGTGTGCCATTATGTAAAAAAATGTGGTTTTGAATTTCTATCTGTTCATCGTAGGAATATCTTTTTGATTATCTGCTTTGAAAATTAAATTGAAGGCCCTATCGGCCACCGAAATCAAAATTGGTTGTGCCATTGTGATTGGCATAATTTTTAGAGCCTACAGTGAAGTTTAATTGAAAAATTGATTCGAACCAGATTAAATCGATTAAATTGATGAATTAATGCCCAATTATTTATTATTATTAAATTGGTGCTAGTGGGAACTTATGTAAAGAGGCACTATACACTTAATTGATACACTTGAGCTCAAAAATCAGATTTTGTGACTCGAGAGAGAGAGGGCCGGCTATAGAGAGAGTGTCATGACCCAAACCCGCCCCTGTAGGTTTAGCACCGTAACCGGCCAGTAATCCGTGAATTATCAAAGGCCTCTTAACAGATTAGTAAATAATAAGGGGCTGCGGAAGCAATAATGCAAAATAGACAAGGTCCAATGAGCTGTGATAACGTACATAGAACAGAACATTTCAAAACTTATTTATATATGCACAAGTGTGTCGGTCAGAGGACCTCAATATTTACAAAACATTTACATAAGTGGAGTTTCCAAGACCTGACTTTACAAGCATTCAGAAACTAGCATAAGTACAAAAATAGCCATGCAACTAGACTTCGATCGAAACCTCCTCGAGAGGCACAACGATTGGCTGACAAAAAAACGAAAATGAAGGCCGTCAACTCTGGCCCTGGTCACATGCCGGCTCACCTACTTACATAATATAAACTGTGAGTCAAAGCCCAATGAATAATAACAGCGTAAAGGATTTAATGAATGATGTTCATCACAGAGTTAGGAGTCAAGTTCTTATCAGAGACAGATTCATATACATATTCATAATTATTTCCATATTCAGGTTTTGCATATAATCATACGTGGCACATCCATTAGCGTTAACAAATCTGATGACCCATAAAGGGACAGCCTTGAAGGCATTCTGATGATTCATGCGCACAGAGACATTTCTGATGACCCATAAAGGGACCTGATGACCCATAAAGGAACGCATATCATATGATGCTAAGGATGCCACGAATGACTTTCAGAATCTTGGACAACCATTCAATCATTTCAAACATAGCATGGCATTTCAGAGAACCAATTATTTCGTATCATAATATTCAGAAAATACTTAGCATTAAACATAACTTTACAAGTTATTACTCACAGATGATTGGTAGCCCTAACAAGATGGTAAGGCGGCCCTTCACTTGTTCTAAGGCGCGTGACCTACAAGAACACACATACGAACACACACTTGAAACACACGTTCGAATTGTACATAACTTATGTCGTCTGCTCTTAGTGTGTTTCTAACCCTTAATTCTTATTATGGAATCTTAAACATGGCTTAGAAATGCCTAGGATGGAATGAGGATGCAGGAATGTACTTTAAAACACTTTTCAAAATTTGCTAAAGAAAATAAGGTCCACGCTCGAGCGTGGCTTTCCTCGCTCGAGCAGACATGCAGACGATGAAACTTCACTCGAGCATGAATTTTCTTGCACAAGCATACTGTAAACTCATGAAAAAGTGCTGGATGCATGATTTTCATGCTCGACGGGCGCTCGACCAACGCTCGAGCGTGAGACTTAAACCCTCGCTCGAGCGTGAATTCCCTCGCTCGAGCGGACTTCAAAACACAAGAACTTCTAGGTACATGCATTTCACGCTCGAGCGTATACTTTTACGCTCGAGCGGGGTGCACGTACTCAGAGTTCACGCTTGAGCGTAAAGTCCCACGCTCGAGCGTGGATCAAATTTCTGGAAATTCTAGATTTGATCACCAAGCTCAAATTCGACCTTTGAAGCATCAAACTCAATTTTCTGGGCCCAAAACTTTGGAAAACACTTAATAACTCATAGAACAACATGTTTAAAAGATCATTTCAAGAAATCATGGCCCAAAAGGATATCAATTTTGCACAAACTCAACTTAAATTCAAAATCAATTTATAAACATCACATGCAAGTACATTTTTGAGCTAAGGCTCTTCAAAACATGATCAAATGCAATGTTCAACCCAAAAACATGATCAACTAAGATACTATGACATGGAACATGAGGAATTTCTAAAACGAAGCTTGGATTATGACATTCATGCAAGTATTCTATAGAAAGGCAACCCCAAATGTTATGAATTACACATGCATGTATGTAATGAGCTTCAATTCTCCAATCTTAGCTTAATTGACCACCCGACCTTCTTGAGTTCATTTACTAATGCCCTTAATACAAAGTTTAAGAGTGTAGTTCTCACCTAAGGTTGATTGCAAGTGTGATCCTAACTCAAAGCTTCAAATTGTCTTCAATCTTCTAACCAATTCCCCCTTTGTGAAGTCAATTCTTGAACTAGGACCCAAATCTCTCAACTCTCACTCTCTCTCCCGTCTCTTGGATCAGTTGGAAGGAATGAAAATGAGAAAGGCAACTTAGTGGGGTCAAAAGGCCTAATAAGTGGCAATGGCTCACAAATAAAAAAATGTCATTATTTTAATTAAATTTAATCATCCCGAACCGAATTTTAATTAAGCCTACCATAAAATTCTATAAATTCTAACTAGCACTAAATCAACGTCATTTCCTGAATTTGAATGCCGAATAAGTGGCTTATCAATTCGCAAACCGAACTATTAATCATAGAACAGATGGTTCGTTCTAATCGGGTCCTATACATAGTTATATTAGACCCAGGACATTATGCAGACGGCATGTTGGCATCATGATTGCATTTAATGCAAGGATTTCATACTTAAATTTCTGACTCAGGCTAAATAAACTGGGATTAGCGTTGAATTCAGAGTTGGGTTGTATAGGAGATGAAAGGAGAGAAATTTGTGTATTATCGTTGTTTGCAAGTTGTGGGAAATTTGAAGACTTAAGGCTACATTTGGCCTAGAGTTTGGGGGTTTGTGGAAAGGCTCCTAGGTAATGTGAAGTTCATGAATTGTTTAAGTGTATTCATTCTTGTTGAATTCAGTTTCGAACCGTAATTGGGTCAAGAAAATGATGGATTATTAATTGTTATTGTATTTGAGAAAATATTGAGTTGACTGGTTGTGTCGTGTAGTAGTTTTGAATTGTTGATTGAGCAGTGGCATGCATGTAGGGGAAATTGCGGTAAATTTTCCATGTGTTAGAGGCAATAATTGTGTAATCCAATGGATGAATTTTGTTGATGGTGTGAGTTAATCCATTTTTATGTTTGATTCACTGTCTCTTCGAACTCATAATGTGAATAATAGATGAATATTGGGTTCTCACTGTGCAAGTGGTAACATTCAGGAGGTGTGAGCTTTGTCTACCTTTTTGTAGGATTTGCCTGTGGTTGGTGATGAGTGTTGGGAATTAATTTTGAGGCATTTTGCATGTGAGAAATTTGGAATTGGTTAAGCTTCTTTATTAACTTGTTGGAAGTATGTCAGCTGTCTATATCATGCTATTATAGAGTTATAATATATGTGATGGTTGGGTGTTGTTTGGAAGTTTTGAGGCCTAAAATCATTTGCTATTTCGTGTAACCTTTGTTAACATTGCAAGTTGATGAGTCGTAGAATTTGATAGTGTGTTGTCTGGGTGAAAGACCCAGAATTTTCTTATGGGGTCTCCGCTCTGAGCAGTTTTTGGTGTTTTTGCGGGGAAGAGTAGGCTTCCTCCGAGAGGTTCAGGGAAAATTTTGCGGTGCTCTTCTCTCTATGTATTTTTGTCAGATCGATGGGATGTCGTGCTTCGGATTTTGGCGTTGGGAAAGCTCACGCTCATGTTGCGGGGGAGCCTTATGTATGGGAGAGGTCCTTTCCGTCTCGAGGTGCGCGGTCAAGAGTTTGGTGTCACTGGATCGGTAAGGCATTATGAAGTTTTTGACATATGGATTCAGTGACTTTGACTTAGGCCTGCATAGGGTCCGCTTTCCTGCTTTCAAGGGGGGGTGGCGGGGATACCTTTTGCGGTTGTTGTTTGGGGCTCTATTTTTTTTTGATAATTGTTTTGAAAAAGGACAATTGCTGTGTTTCATTTCTGTTCTAATTTCACTCTAAGTACTCTTTAGGCATGCATTGAAGCATTGTAATTGAGTTTAAAAGATAAAAAATGAAGCTATATAGAAGGAGATGAATGTGAGTATTATAGAACGGATTTTGTACCTTGTTTTGTTTGTTGACCCTTTGTGTGTGTTCATGAACATGTTTTGTATGGGTCTTGTACGCTGCTTGTGGATGGGCAATACCAACTCAACCGATCAACTTGTGAGGTAATATCGAATAATTCTCGTTTGAAATCGTCAGTTTTGTCTCTAATTGGTATTTTCGCTTTTTATAAGGGTTTCTTTCATTGTAGAGCTTTTGCTAGTTTAATTACGGACTCAAATTGTTTGATACGGAGAGGGGTAATGAGATGGGTCGAGGTCCAGTTGTTTTGGACAGGGTGAGTGAAGGTGGGGCCATTTTGAGGCTCAGTCGTGACATCAATGAAATGGGGTCCAAGAGGCTAGTTTGTACATCTTTAGATCGAATAGGCCCAGGAGGCCAGTGTTGAACATGCTAATGAATGGGCCAGAGTTCCAGTCTTGACGATCAATGAATGGACGGCGGAGATGGTCAGTTTGAACATGAATGGGATGAGTACGAATATGGTTTTGCCTAAGGAGGGCCAGTATGTTTGGAACCTACAATCACGTTGACTTATGATTTTGTGTGTATATTATTTTATATGTTAGTAAATAGAAATATTTGAATTGGGCCCATAGGCCGTGTTGAAAGCATGTTTGTTTTCGTTGCGTGTCTTATAACTCCTTTTACCTTTGAAATTATGTTATTCACTAGGCTATCTGCGCGCACGGCTCATGTATGTGTTTTAGGTGAGTCAAGAGGAGTGCTAGACCCGTCTCATGTGAATTGTCTGTTTGTGGATTACAACAAAGGTTTTTGAAAGTCACCCTTGTGTGTTCACGATCGAGATATCCCGTGCTTCGCGCTTTTCGTGTCATTCCTATTTTTTATTTTTCTATTGTTTGGGCTGATTAATCTTTGAATATAGTGTATTAGTGTGGTTGTTTATGTTGTCAGCTTTAGATTTTATATGATCTATATTACGAGTAGACTTGATGCAGTACATATTTTTATTTTTGTGAGTTATTTTAATATGTCAGATGTTATGGTTTGTTATGATTGCTGCTCATGTTGAAGTCATAGCTTTATGGTATCAATATGTTTTTATATTTCTTCCGTTTGGGCTCTCCATTAATCTCTGTTAAAACAGGTCGTAAAGATTTGGTTTGAGGCATTTTGTTGATTTATGATTACTGGCCGGCTTATTCCTTAACTCCCACGGGATGGCGGGTCAGTGGGTTCATGACATCTCAACAAGAATCTGCTCACCTTAAAAGTCCTTCAGAAAAGTTGAAAACGGGAGCATTTAGATATCGAATTATTATATTGGGAAAAATTATTCCTAATATATTTTTTAGAGATTATTAAATAGATTTATATACATGATTTTTTATTTTTTGAAAATGAAATTATTTTTGATTTTAAAATTTATAGACAGTGATATTCAGTATTTACGCTGGGTCAATTTCGTTACTAAAATACAATAGATAATTTTTTAATTATTATTTATAATAGATGTCCTCACTCTAAAAATTTTTGTTTCTAGATATTACTTTATATTCATATTAACTTTAATTTTAGGGTTCATTACTATTATTGTTATTTTTTCTTTTCGACTTGTGTTACAGCGTTTTGTTTTATGTTCGACAAATATTTGGTGGTACTTTCGATATACGGATTATGTGTTTACTTTTCTTGATCCTTGTGTGATTTTTATCGTGTTTTACGTTCTACTACATAATTTTTACCTTCTAATGGATATTGTTAGATCTTTTGTGTGCGATGCATTTGGAGACTTCTTCTTTTCATATGTACTTATTGTTTATTAGGGTTTTTGGTTTGTGGTTAACGGAACTTCCTAATTGTCAAGTTAAGATTTCAATTTGATTCTATTCTCAGCAGGCGTAACAATCTGTTAGAGTGATGGAGGAAAGATTGTTTAGGAGACGATGTCAATATTGATTGAACCATTAGGGTAAGTTTTGGCGTTATCTCTGACATTATGAGTTCATTTAGGTGAAAATTAAGGAGTAGGTCTCAATACGCGCATCCAAAAGTTTCATTAATTATATGAAGTAAATATTATTTGTGAACTGTTAAACGTGTTGGTTTTTTCTTTTCTTTGGCGTTCACCATAAAGTTCGAATATGTTTCATATTTATATTGAATGCTAAAATTTTATTTGTGAACTGTTCTACAGTGTACATCAAAGTTCGAACAGTAACATATTTATATTATTTGTACTAATTGAAAGTTTTTAATATAAAGTTTTATCTAGAATAGATTTTTTTTAGGTGAGTTATCTGTTTAATGTTAGTTTATAATATTTATGGTATTTGATTTTTAGTAACGAATTATTCGAACAATAATACTGAAAATTACTGTCTTTTTAAATCAAAATTTTTCATTTAATAGTAATACATTTGATATCTGGGTAAATGTATTTTTTATTCTCTAAATATTATATTTTTGTTTAAGGATATTTTTCAAATAGTGTTGTATCTAAATGCTTCCGTTTTTCTTAACTTTTTTTAAGATTCTTTTTGCGTGAAGGATTCGTTGTTGTCATCGTATCTGAATGTCGGTGTCTCTCTGTGGGTTATTAGGAATTAAGTCTCGTTTTTTCTCAGTTATATTCATTAACAGATGGTGTGCTATGTTAGTTGGTTCCTTCGGGAAACTTGTCAAAGTCTTAAACGTGGTTTAGGTACAGTAGTTAATGGAGGGCCAACGTAAGAAATTAATAAACTTTTTGTCCTTATTTAGTAGTTATTCTGCTGGTTACCATGTGGCACTTCATAGGGGAGGACGTTAATACTCAATTGACATCTGCATTATTTTATCTCCGGATTGTTGCGTCAATAAAAGATATTTTTACTTGCATATAGGTTTCTGTACCATCATTACAAGCACTAGTATTTGATAAGTTCTGCAGTCCCCATGGGCAATATATTTATGTAACAGGCTATATTCAAAATTGGGTGGCCGCCCCATGACAGGATATTAATTTATTAGATTATTGACAATTTAGCGAAGACGGGTTTCGTGGCGTGAGAACGGAACAAGGGCTGACTCTTCAAAGATCCTTTTGTTGTTTCCTACACATGTTATTCTATTTATCTTGAAACTTTGGGTCTCGACGTCCTTCTGGGCTCACTACAATTAACTGTTAATTGAGCGTGGCTCTATGTCTTCTGTTAAATAATATCAAAATGTATTGTTTTATTATCGTTTACGTTGTTAAAACGTAGGTATACAAACATCGCCTTCAATATCGCCTTGGGCCTCAATTCCATTTATTTCTATTTAAGTACTTTATATTATAGTTATTTCACACTAATTTTAAGTCAGATGATTGTGGTTCCAAACCATACTGGCCTTTTGGCCTACTTATCATCCATGCTCATGTCAAGAACTGGCCTGGTACTGGTCATTCATTGATGGGTTCAGGAACTGGCCTCTGGCCCATTCATTGATGTCAAACTGGCCTCGTAGCCTATCACTAGGGGTGAGTTCGTCGGAGACTGGCGGGCTCTGGGGCCTTCTCATTTGGAATTGTTCTATGACTTGTGCTCTTTGCCATTTCATTCATTTTTGATAAAGCTGAGCCTTCTTGCTCGCATTCTATTTATTTCGGGTGGGATTTCATACCGAGAGTTGTGTTCTGTTGTTTGGCTGTTAAGTTCAAAGCTACAAGCGTTATAAGTTGCTGGTACAAGGAAATAAGCAATTGGAACCAATGAGGATCTTCAAGGTGAATCGATATTTACTTCACAGTGGATCGTTTTGGTTGGTTTGCTAGATGCCTCGACCCTACCATTTTTGCTATGATAATCAAATATGGTTTCTATATATTTAGATAGCAATGCGTTCTTAAATTCACTATTTCTTCTTTTATGGGTCTTCATTTTTATACTTTATGAAATCTCATTATCATTATGCTACATGCATGCCTAAGAGTATTCATTTTTTGTAGTTTTGAGGACATTGATAATCGGATAAATGTAGAGACACAGAATGTCCTTTTTCTCAATTTATGTTCAAAAAATAGGGTCTTCGCTTTGTATGCATTGCTTTTGGGAGAGCTTGGATCCCTTGAGGGGTTGCAAAAGTTACTGGCTGTGGATATTTGTTCAAAATTATGTCTCGAATCGTGCACTCTGGGTCTTCGATGCGTTGTTGGAAGTTCTCTCTTAGATCGGCTCCCCGCTTGAGCGTGAGCTTCCGCTCGACAGACTATCCATTGTTGATAATTTAACATTACTGTGTTTACGTCTACAAGTTTCCGTCATTCGCGAGCGGTCTCTTTCGGCTCCTGCGTTCTGTTGCGGTTTCTTTTTTAGGTACCTTATATTTAATATTCTGGGTTCCAGAACCGGTTCTTGGAGCTTCGGAGGACTTTTGATGTTGGAAGGGGCGGTGTGAGGTTCGCAGAATGGCATGGATTTTCTTTGGCTCAAACTTCACGAATTATGTATTATTATTATTAATATCTTATATTATCTTTATTCATGTATATTACACTGTATTTTGCAAGGACATTATTTTCGGGAAGCTTAATCGAATAATTATGTCACATGATGGCCTCGAATTAACCCAACTCACTCAATTCCTAACACAGTGGTTGGCTAATATCAACGATGTAAAGCTCCACCTTTCATGATTTATGAGCAATTGCATCTGTGAGAGAGGTAGTCCATTTATTTTTTCAATTTAATTGGTGAAGAGATGATCAAATTACTTGGTTATTTCAAACCAAGATCAATCATGGATTACACAATTTAATGCTCTATACACATTTTTTGAATTTATATGTTTTTATTTTCTCTACATTGCCAATTGTTCTCTATTTAACTCGAATATCTTGTTACAATTGGCAACTCAATTTTTTCTTCATATATCAATTTGTTTAGAGCATGCTTCTTGAGCTGCATTATCCAAAGACGTTGATTCACAAGAGTGATATTAGAAATTCATGAATTCACGTTACCGTAGGGGCTTCAACCCGAAATGCTAGCCAATTTGTTGAGTTAGATGTCTTTCAATTCCCAAACCTTGAGCAGATTACTACTTCAATCTCTCCTCTTTCTCTCTTATATTTTACTAACCCCCCTCTGATTACCGCTTAATTTTCTATGGTTAACTTATGCCTCTTAGAAATTTTTATGTTATATTCTGCATTTAAATATTGCATATGTAGTTGTTTTGTTGCATTTGTTGGTGTGTTATATCTGCTTTTATTGTTCTGAGTTTATATTATGATGCTGTTTTGCATTTTGTTTTGTTTTTTTTTTTGTATTTTTTGTTTTTTTGGTTTTTTTTTTAGTTTTGTGGTTTTTTTTTGTTTGGTTGTTTTTTTTGCTGTATATTTGATGATATCTTACGGCAAATTCAAATAGAAATGACTGATTTATTTGTGCTAGTGTTGAATTTAATCGATATTTTAGTGGTAAGGTGGCTTTAAATTAATTCGGTTCGGGATGATTAATTTAATTAAAATAATTTGTACATTTTGTGTTTTATTTGTTATTTTTGGCGCTTATTGCCGGGGATTGTATTAGGACCCTTTTGTACCCCACCTAATGGTGCACTTCTCATTTTCATTCCTTCCATATCTGATTTCCAGGGATGACGGGCGATGATGAGTTGATAGTTGAGAGATTTGGGTCTAGTTCAAGAATTGCACTTCACAAAGGGGAATTGGTTAGAAGATTTGACAGACAATTTGAAGCTTTGAGTTTAGGAATCACATTGGCTAATCTAACTCTTATGGTTATGATACATATCTCTTAAACTTTGTATTAAAGTGTTGCTATTAGTAAATTTTTTGAAATCTCGTAAGAAGTCGGTTTGGGTTGTTGATGGTTCAATTTAAGCTAAGTATTTGGAGAATTGAGATGTTGTTGTCGTATGTACATACATGCATGTTGTGGATTTGGCTTCATTAACAGTTGGGGTTGTCCTTATTTCTTATAGAAATCTTTGCATTGAATTTTCATAAGTTTTTTTCCATAGCTTCGTTTTTAGTAATGATTCCTTTCATTTCTATGTCATAGTATCTGGTTTAGGTTGTTTAATTTTTGTTTTATTGGGTTGAACATTGCATTTGATCATGTTTGAGAGCTGTAGCTCAATAATATGTGGTACTTGCATGTGAATTGTTTATTGGAAAGTTGTTGTCTTGATTATTTTTATATGTTGTAGTTTTGTTGTCATAAATTGAATTATTCATCTTTTGGGGTTCTATTTGTATTTTCTTTGAATGATCGTTTTCATTAACATGTTGTTCCTATGAGTTTATTAAGTGTTTTCCAAAGTGTTGCGGTTCCCATGTAAATTGAGTTTTGATATGCGTTCAAAAGGTCGACTTTGGAGCTGGTTGATCAACATTCTAAGAAATTTCTTTTCTAATTTTGGGGAATTTGATCGGGCACTCTTTTTGAGAGTTGTAGGGACTTTATCTCTCATTTTTGCGTGAATTTCCTGAGCTACGTTGCACCCCGCCGTCGAGCGTAAAAGTATAGGTCTCGTCTCGTAGATCGCGTTGAAAATTGCATGTCGCTGTGAGAGTTGCTTGTGTGTTTGAAGTCGCTCGAGCGAGGGGAGATTCAGTGGAGTGGTTGGGCCGTTTTCTCTTGATCGAGTGTTTTAAGTCTTCAGCGTCGATTGCGTTGTCGATGTTCTTTTTGCGTGGCTTTTCCGTTCTGAGCTATTTTTGACAATTAAATCTATTGCATCTTTCAGTGTCAGGGTCATTTTCATTTGATATTTCTAGCAGTATGTCTTGTTGGCAAGCGGGAATATTTGCATGTCGATGTGAAGTTTTCTTTAATCGTCCTGGGTCCATCGTCGGGCTCGTTTAGGCGAGTGAAATGCAGCGCTCGATATGCCTGTTTTTTGACTTTTATTTTTCAGGGCAAATCTGTGTAGAATATTCTTCTTCAACGCATTCTTCTGCATCCTCATGTCCTCCTATTGGCATTTTCTTAAGCTCCTGTTTATGTCTGGCCTATTAATAGGGAAATTAAGGTTAGGATAACTATCACTTGGAAGAGGCAGACGAGGGGATAAGTTAATGTACAAATTTATGCCGATTTTACGTGGTTTTTTGATTTTTTGTTTTCTATAAAGTGTGATGTATCGTTTGCAATGTGTTGTTCTTGTAGGTCAAGCGCGTGCTTAAAAGAACAAGTGATATGAAGGCCGGCTTTGGCTCTACCGATCGTTGGTTAGGGTTGGCTACATTAATTTCATTTGGTTTTTTTGTTGAGTAAATTATCTTTTTTTGTAATAAGTTTATTTTCTTTGTATTTTTGTCATCTTATCTCGTTCTGATATTATTTTGATTACGAAATTACATTGGTTCTCATGAAATGCCATTGTTTTTCTTATAATTTTTTGAATATTGAATTTTGAATGTGTCCTAGTTCTGAAAGGTCTATTCGTGGCATCTCTTTAGCAATCATATTGCTTTTTTTATGCGATTCCTTTCTTTGGTGTCCTCAGGTCCTTATGTGCGTATTTCAGAAATGTCTCTGTGCGCATTGAATTCATAATTATTGCCTTTCATAGTTGGC
>NW_021028740.1:526292-554208 GCF_004153795.1 Camellia sinensis | reverse complement strand
TATTCGGTCCCTCCGTCAAGAGGGCGTATTGTTGTAATAAGCGTGTGTGTGTGTGATGCATGTCTTCTAATCCCCATTTCTTTCTCCCTTTTACTTAACCACTTACGATGGTTAGTTTTAGGGCATATTTCGATTAGCATACCTTATGCTTCGCATGCTTACATCAATTCATCTGTCTTGCATGCACCGGGCTCGGCGCATCATACTAACTACATTGTATTTTCAATATATTTACTTGAATACGTGTTCAACAGCATGTTATCAAGTTGCATTTCACATGACATCCTAGATAGCCGAGCCTATCTTAGTTGCATTTTCGCATGTGTTGCATTAGCCATCTTAACATGAACTAGGATCATGCATGATTTATAACTAGTTTTTTGTTTTAGCTCGGAGTACACTGTGAGTGTTTACGCTTTAGCATACTGCATGTGTGTTAATGTTGCCATGAAAGCATGCTTGCCATAAGGCTAACTGCTTAAGTGATTAACTACCTGAATGCCTGTGGGTGAAGGTTGGATTGCTTGAATTGGAACAATTCATCAAATCCTCGTTTTAGCCTACTTGCGAGTAGCAAACTTCAAACCATTTTCACAAATAAACATGCAATGTTTTGTTCCAACTTAGGCGATCTAGTCTATACTTGTGTGCTGTGCGCATCACATAGTAAATTCTAGGTTAATAACCGGAATAAGAACACATGTGTTTTCAAAAACAAGATATCATATTAGTAAAGGCCGATCTTTGATTGGGCGAGCGGCGGTGCTCATTGCATGACCTTCCCCTCTGGTACCCAAGTTTCCGAGCCGAGGCAACTTTGGTGATGACAGACACGTAGCCCTCGGCACGAGTCAGGGTTTCCTAAATTCTCCCAAAATAAAATATTTAGGTGGCGACTCTGTATCTGGCAAAGCAGTCCATGTTTGGCACTTCTTTATAAAAATCAGTTTTCCAAAACGATTTGCCGAATTTGGACTTTTTGGTGATTTATCGGTCTCATATCGCACATTGTGAGATTAGATTCAGAACCGTGACACGAGTCTGAACTTGTAGTAGCTAGAGAGCAAACGAATTATGCGCCTTCGCAGCGCGGAGCCTCGGGAGCCCTCGGGCACGTCTACACTCACCCATCCCCGCACGTGCAGCCTTGGCCTTGTAGCCCAGAATTTTCTAGTTCACTCCCAGGCACCTCCAGGCTCGGCCGTCCACCCTCCGAAATAGAGAAACCCAACACCAGAACAAACAAGAATAAGAATTTTGAGGAAAAGTTTCTAAATCACTACAAACCCAAATGATTGACAAGGCTCTAAGTGAAACCCGACACACTAACAAGACAAATTCGAGGTTAAACAAAAGAAACAAGACGGGCAACACACCAGGTCATCACATTTACAATGGTCTTCAATGGAGGTCTTCTATGCAAGTCTTCAATGGAGGAAATTTCATTTCAGATCAAAGTCCTCAAGGCGTGGGTGGGTCAATGTGAAAGTAGCGTCAATCAAAAGTGTGTGGAAAGAGGATTAGTGGTGTGTATAATGTTTATGAGTGAAGGGTGCAATTGTAACTGTAAGTGTGTGGATTGAAAAAATTAATTGATAATCAAATTAATTAGTGTGTATTGAGAAAATATGTGCACTAAGCTAGTTAGGTGTGTGAAAGTAGAATTTCCCCAAAATATGCAACCTAAAACAAACCTTCTTAACCAAAGCAACCAAAATGTCTTACATAATTTCTAGAATGCCATCACTCAAATTGTTTCACCAACCAACTAAAGGGCAAAATAGCAATTTTAAAATAAGCTAAGGGCAAAATAGGAAAAAAAATGACAAGCCATAGGGAAAAAAAAGCATCTTATATATATATATATATATATAGAGAGAGAGAGAGAGAGAGAAGGATACAATTACATATAATTTAATAAGTGTCCGTTTTTTATATGGGATTCATCACTCTTGTCACATCATTATGGATGTATTTATAGGTGCAAATATAAGTCTCTAGCACTGTTGGTTTGGGTTTTTTATATAAAGGATTGAGATTGTATGGAATAAGTTGTTGTATGGTAAGGGTATGTTTGTTTGGAGGGATTATAGGGGGATTGGACTCTATGTTTATTGGATCATAGAGTCTATTGTTTGGTTACAAATTAATAGGTCAGATTAGGAGTCTGGTTGAACTATCAATCCAACATATGTTATACTATTGTATCGTAGAGGGTATGGTATAGAATTGGTGGGATAACTATCCCGTGGGATTAAATGGTAAAATGATATATTTATTTGATTTAATTATGTATTTAAATGGTAAATTTTTATTGATGTTTTATTTAATTATTATTTTTTATTGATATTTTATTTATTTAATTTTAAAAAATAAATTTATTTAGTTTTTAAAAAAATAAATTTATTTAATTTTTTAAAAAATAATATAAATAAAATTTTATTTAATCTAGTCAAAAAGATTTAAAATATTAAAGATGGGTTTAATATTGCTATTACTTAATAAATAATTAAAAATAATAAAATAGTCTTTTGAGTATTTATCCTGCTTCATAATATTTCAATCAAACATTGGATTCAATAGGATAGTCATTTTCAGACATATAAGCTCATGAGAAAGCAAACATTGGATACACATTCTTTCTAATCAAATAATCAAGGGACTATGGGAGTGGGCTCCTGTGAGGCCCATTGAGGGCAAGTCCCGAGTCTCTTTCGATAATCCAAACCGTTTATATTTTAAGGTTTGTCAAGTAGATCATCCATGCAAAAAATCAAGTGAATTGGACATTTATAGCCCTATAATAAGAGCACATTTGTTTTTTAAAAAATAAACGGTTAACAAAATTTTAATAATTTTTTAGAAATAATTAAGACTTGATCATGGGGTTACCGATATTCGATTAATTTAATTTTTTACACAAATGATATACTTGACAAACCCTATAATATGAACGGTTCAGATTATCAAAATAAGCTGAAAAAAACCTTTAAAGGCTCTCGCAGTAGGGTTGTTGTGTCATAAGGTACAGCAGCAACCCTTAATCCAGGGAGTATGTATCCCAAAATTAATAGTCTGATGGATCATCCCTATCTATTTCGTCCAAACAAACATGACCTAATGGTATATAAAAATTAAAGGGAAAATTACACTAACCTCCCTTGAGGTTACTAAAATAACAGTAACCTCCCTTCTACTTTGCTATTTTCTTTCAAATTCACCCCTCCATAAACTTTTTGTTAACTTACATCAACACAAAAGGTTGATACATCTATTAATTTTTTGAAAATATCAAATTTTCCCTTATTTATTTAATAAAATAATAATTTATAAATACTAATACTCTTCTTATATAAATATATTTTGTTATAAATACTAAGGCTTTGTTTAGTTTCATTGAATCAATTTCTTGATATATATATATATATATATATTAAATAAAACTAGTTTGACAAAAATTAATAACAAAAAATATATATTTAAAATTTTAAAATTATTTTTTTTAAAAAAAATCTTATAAAAATAATGAGTATTTTTGGTTTTTTCACAAAATTAATTTTAATTTTTTTTTAAAAATAGATTATGAAATTCAAACTAAACTTACCTCTATGCTTTCCTCTTTGCTTTATTTATTTATTATACTTATTTTTTTCTATTAAAACGTTTCCAATGCTTACTCTTTTCTTTTATCAAATTTAAATTTGGTGAAAAAAAATTCAATTTTGGTACTTCAATCATAACATCAAACCAATATCAAATTGAGAATGTCTTAGACTTTTCATCAAATTGAGGATGCTTGGAGTGTTTCATCAAATTTGTAGGTGACCGTTGGGCCAGACATCCGCTTGGACATCCTCCCGGACAACCTCTTCCTTGCAAAATTGTCCTACCGGTTGTGGTCAATTTACACCAAATCGGTCGACCGTTTGAACATCCGCTCAATCGTTCTCCCAGTCGATAGGTGCTTTAATGAAAAGTCAAAAAAAAGTATTGAAACATGCAATATCAGATGAATTTTTTCGTTGACCTTAGTGGTCTTATTGGTTTTGCACATTGTTATATTGTTACTCTATTGGATGTACCACGTATAATGATTTGAATGATTATTGTTATCGTAGTGAAATGATATGATTATTAATCGAATTGCTTTGATCATTGAAATGGATCGTTTTGTGAAAAGAAAGTTATTTTTTGAATCTTACTGGTTTTCATTCATCTAAACCCTTGATATTGATATTATTCACTAGGCTCTAACTCACTCTTCTCTTATATATATATATATATATAGGTGAGCAAATGGAACGTCAAGCTTAAGGCAGCCATAAAGCCTACCCCTGTGAAGCCATTTTTGAGGTGCCTCCATGATGGGGCGTGCTTGGACTCAAGTAGAGCCAAGCTTGGTCAAACCCTTCTTTTTGTTTTGTTTGCTTTTGAAATTTTGGAACTTGATATGGATGAATGATATATAAGGAGTCTATCTTTGATGTAATGTATACGAACACGTACAAAGTTTAAAGTTTTAAATGTTTATGATCTTGGCATGTATGCATTGCTCAATGGACTATCTTTTATGTTTGATATTGCTTCCGACATGCCCCGTTAATTATATTATGATTGAATTTGTCATTGAGGCCATAGGTAATCCGAGATTACTGGCCGGTCATGACTCCGAACCTCTAGGTATGGGTTTGGGTTGTGACAAATACGATACGAATGGTGAACCCATATAAAAATCGGACACTTGTCAAATTACATCATTGTGAATTAAATTATGAAAAATTTATAAGGGTGTCAAATATTTTCCAACCCAAACCCTACCATTCTTATTTCTATTGCATCCAATGTTTGATTGAAATATTATGAAAAATGATAAATACTCAAAAGGCTATTTTACCATTTTCAATTATTTACTAACTAATAATAATATTAAAACCGTCTTTAATATTTTAAATCTTTTTTATTAGATTAAATAAAATTTTATTTTATTTTATTTTTAAAAAAATTAAAAAAATTTATTTATTTTAATTAAATAAATAAATAAAATTTCAATAAAAATAATAATGAAATAATGAAATTAAATAAAATATCAATAAAAATTTACCATTTAAATATAATACATAATTAAATCAAATAAATATATCATTTTACCATTTAATCCCATGGGATAGTTATCCCACCAATTCTATACCATACCCTCTATAATGTACAATATTCTAACATATGTTGGATTGATAGTCCAACCGGACTCCTAATCCGACCTACTAATTTGTTACCAAACAATAAACTCTATGACACAATAAACATAGCGTCCAATCCCCTTCCAATCCCTCTAAACAAACACACCCTTACCATATAACAACTTATTCCATACAATTTCAATCCATTATACATAAAACCCAAACCAACAATGCTAGAGACCTATATTTCGCGCTTATAAATACATCCATAATGATGTGATAAGAGTGGTGAATCCCGCATAAAAAACGGTCACTTATCAAATTATACCATTATGATAATTGTGAAAAATTTATGAGATTCTCAAAAATTTTCCAACCCAAACCCTACCATTGTTATTTCTACGAACTTGTTTTTTTGTAATTGGATCAACGTACCTCGTAAACGAAAAGCTGCCCTAGGGTGACGTAATTGTATCCTCTCTCTCTGTCTCTCTCTCTCTCTGTCTCTCTCTCTCTCTCTATATATATATATATATATATATCTTCAAGCAAGCTGAGAAATATGACAGTATGCTCGATCCTTCTTCCTATATCTAATGTTATGCGTATGGATTATGTGTTTATTTTTGTATTTCTATAATTTTTTGGTTTAATCGAAAAAGAATGAACTTAGGGTTTACTCTTCTCCAACTCTTCTACATAGGTTGAGAAATCTTTCAAAACTTATTTATATTAATTTACTACTGAACATTTTCCTGATAAACACAACTTTAGCTAGAGAAAGATAAATTTTTGGTCAAAATATCCCCATAAGCTACACAAAAGTGACATTCCCCCCCCCCTAAAGGCACCTTTTTTGGGGCATTTATCTACCATTCGAAACAAACAGAACACAAATTAAGCTAATGCATTGCAAGGAAAAAGATTGTACCCAGTAATGAAATTAGTATATCTAACCCATAATTTAAATGTTAAATTTTGAGATTTTACTATTTCTTTACTTTTGCTTGCTAGCTTCAGGACACCTAATCACATGGAATGGAGCCTTCTGGAGAAAAGTAGTTTATTATTATTGTTATATATATAGGGTTTGGCTGCCATCTAAATTTGAGAGAGTGTTTGGTCTTAGTAAGCCCATTCAATAGGCGCGTCCCCCCATATAAGTCAAACTAACCACCTATATATGGTGAAAGGGTAGTGGAGTATATTACTCAGTTATTCCTACAAATTCTTATAGGCAACAATAAAATGCAATTTCCAAAGAAGGTTTACCTCGTTAATCAGAATGTAAAAAGTAACAATATGGGGGAGAAATTACTATAGGAAAAAAAGGTGTTGACTCTCCCAAGTCATGGTTATGCTAAAAAATGACATCATGCTCATTTATCAACAAAGACTTGTGTATAAAACCATGCTACACATAGTACTGGATAGGTATTGATGCATAGGAAAATTATGAAAATTTCATCAAACTCACCTTGCTAGTGCTCTATACCACAACCTCTAATTGCTTTTGGGGTGCCGATCAATTACTGTGCATGGACTAGATGATGGTGTCTTGTTATAAATAGGATGAGAGGTGTGCTTTGGGACTATGCAAACCCTAGCAATACTTGTTGTTACTACCTTCCGCATGAGGAGAAAAGGCTAATCACGCATAGTCTTAAGGGAAAAGAAATTTCTTTGATCTTCATAATGAAAAAATCTCCTCTTTTAGTTACATTTAGAGGACCACACACTTCCTTATTTTGGAAACAATGCATGGCTGGCCTTTGCATTTATTCCATAATTAAAATCCTTACCTCGTGAACATGGCCAAGTGTAACAACCCCGACCCATAATTAACGTTAATTCATGCTTAAGTGTGCCTAACAAGTAATTAAGAAGACATCTTGAGTTAATTTCATGTGCATTGTATTATTTTGTGTTTATATCTGTTCAGCGTAGAAAGATCTGTTCTTGTTTCGTTTCGGTTTGCGAATTGATGGCCTTATCGGCATTCGACTCGGGAATTGACTTGATTTATGTGTTGATTAAAATTTTTAGAATTTTATGGTAGGTTTAATTGAAATTCGATTCAGAATGATTAAATTAGAATAATTAATGTCAATTAATTAACCAACTCTTAATTAAGCCTATATAAGGCTAATTTGATCCCACTAGTCATGTTTTTGCACCCTTATTTCCTCATCACCAAGCTCCAAAACGTGTGAAAGAGAAGAGGAGAGAAATTGGATTCAAAGGCTAGAGAAAAAAGGGGATTGCTAGGATTTGTTGGTGAATTAAAGAGAATTGAGAGCTACAACTTCAACACTTGTGAACTCAAGCCTCTAGGTAAGAATTTTATCCTTAAGCTTTGAAATCTAGACTCTATTGCATGAACACAAGAGAATTATGTTGAATAATGCAAGAATTTAGTTAGAAATGTAGAGTGTGGAGCCATACTATGCATGCATGTCCATTCCTTTACAAATTGAGTATGATTTTTAAGAATCCCCTCATGCATGTCTTGAATTCACTTTAATTTTGGGGAGTCATCAAGTTTCAAGTTGTTTTGTCGCATTTGATCATGTTTTGAGAAGCTTAAGGCCAAAGAAATTCATGCATGTCATGCTCTTGGATCATTCATAAACTTTTAGTTGAATTTTGCATAATTGACAAGCCATTGGACCATGATTTCTTGAAATGATCTTTAATTCATGTTGTTTTAAGGGTTTTCATGTATTTTCTCAAGTTTTGGCCTAGAGAAATCGAGTTTGATGCTTTAAAGGTTGAGATTGAGCTTGAAGATCAAATCTGGAAATTTCAGAATTTGCATCCACGCTCGAGCGTGGGATTTCACGCTCGAGTGAGCACTCTGAGTGCGTGCACTTCCACTCGAGCGATCTGATTTCCACTTGAGTATGAAATGCATGTACCCAGAAGTTCGCTTGTTTTGCAACACGCTCGAGCGATAGAAGTCACGCTCGAGCGAGGATCTGAGTCTCACGCTCGAGCGGAGAATGAGCGTCCGTCGAGCATGAAATACAAGCAACCAGTACTTTTTCAAAGTTTACAGTCCGCTCGAGCGAGGTAAGTTACGCTCGAGCGAAGCCTTACTCTTTGCATGCCCGCTCGAGCGAGGAAAGCCACGCTTGAGCGTGGACCCTATTTTCAGCAAGTTTTGAAAAATATTTTCAAGTGCATTTTTGCATCCTCATTCCATCCTAGGCATTCCTAGGCCATGATTAAGACTCCATGATGAGGATCATGAGGTAGAAACACACCAAAACAAGAAACAACTAAGTTATCATTTATGAGTGTGTAATTCAAAGTACGTTCGTTCTGTAATTGTGTAGGTCAAGCGCCACAAGGAAGTTGAATTGTCTACTTACGACACCAATTATCTGTGAGTAATAACTTAGTAAAACTATGTTCAACTTTATATATTTTCTGTATGCGAAGTAAGATCTTTTGAAAGAAATGCCATGTTTATACTATGAATGATTGTCCAACAATAATAAGCAATTATGATATTATGTTATGACTCAAGAATGTTACAAGTGAGATGATGCTATGATTCAAGTATGTTACAAGTGACATCATGTTATGATTCAAGTATGCTACAAGTTCCCAGTACCGGAGGTTCCTTATGGAACTGACAAGTGGCTGGAGGTTCCGAAGTGGAACTGACAAGTTTACAAGTTCCCAGTCTGGAGGTTCTTTTATGGAACTGACAAGTTATCCTTACCCAGCCGGAGATTCTTCTGTAGAACTGACAAGTGTGATTTTAGCGACTCTGTATGTGATCTATCAGTGTTAACGAATGTATATGTAAGATTAAGCACGAACTCTGATATTTGTATGCATGCCCAGAATGAGAATATGAGTGTGAATTTCAGTTTCAGCCACAGTTATGGGACATCATTCATCTACCCCTTTACTTTGTTATTATTCACTGGGCCTCCGCTCACTAGCTATTTATTATGTATGTAGGTGAGCAGGTTCGTGATCAGGCTTAAGATGATGCCTAGGGTATTTTGTGTTAGTCAACCACCTTTTGCGCCTCTCAAGGAGGTTCCAGATCAAGTCATGTTTTGTGGCTATGTTAATATAAATGTACAAGACTGATCCTTTTGTTTTTATGAACAAGTTGTTCTTTTGTATGTACTTGATAGTGACGTGTATATACTGTACCTATGACGTCACTCGTATGTCTATAAAATTTAAGATTTTTAGTTCCATGTATGTCTGCACAGCTCAATGGACCATGTATATTTCTTTATGTGATTACTTCCACAGCCCCTAATCTCAAGTCAAGTCTTAAGAAGCCTTTGGTAATCCAAGGATTACTGGTCGATTACGACGCTAAACCTATAAGGGCGGATTTGGGTCGTGACACCAAGCTACTTCAAACCTCACCTTTGATACTAGCAAGCAAGCATCAAACCAGAGTCTTGAAATGGGGGCAACTTGTAGACATTTAAATTTTACATGTCTTGATTACCGTCTGATTAATCATGACAAATAAATTTTTCTTAATTAATCAAAATTAAGATGGTCAAAATTTTAAAATGGATGTAGGTCCTACTAACATTATGGATCTTAATCCATTTTAAATTATGGGTCCCAAAAGAAAAGTGAACTCATTTTGACAACTAGGTTAACTCAAAGGTATAGGCCTATGAAGACATTTTGTCAAAATCTAATAAAATAATTCAAATTCAAATTTCAATGCAAATTATTTCCATAAAGTAAGATAAATTTCTACTTTTCTTGGAAATTAAAATCAATTTTGAAACTTCCAAAATTAACTCTTTCCTCTTAAGCCTATAAATTGAGGCTCTTACCATTGAGAGAGAGGACACATTTTTTGGCTAAAGGTTATGCAAGCTCCTAAGCAATCTCGAGATTCTACCAAATTCTCTTCTTAAAATTCTTTCTAAAGTTCTTCAAACCTAAAAGGGAGGATTATCAAGCACTCCAAATTTGTGTCAATCCTTTCAAGTTACAAATAAAAAATTGATCTCTTCTCTCAAAGAGATCATTTCAAACTTGTTCGAGACCAAGCCATTCAAGCCCGAGATCAAGCCTCTTTTCTCTAAGTTTCTCTATTTGAAAACTTGAAGAAATCCATCAACTTGGTCGATTCAATAGCAAGCTTCTATAGTCGTTGGATTACAACACATTTCAGAGATCAAACCAGAGGATCTGCTCTTTTATAATAGAGCAAACCACAGAGGATTGTACCCATTTTTATTTAAATTAATAAAATTAATTATTTGTGCATTTATTTATTGTCTTAATTGCAAACACGAACTTTGTGTTTACATATACTAATCCAATTTCAATCATAACTTTTAATTATGTACAGTTGAAAATAGATTAAAAGCATGAGGACATAAATTTTAGAACAAAGGATAGTGAGCCTTAATCAAATATCATATGACTTTTTTAATTTACTTGTGATTCCAATCCCAAGCTAGCTTGAAGATCTATATTGTCGATCATTGATGGATTTAAAACTTTGAAGCATCGATGTTCTAAGAAGCCTGTTGTTGAGCTCATATTCCTAGTTGGCATAAGTGAAATTTGTTGATATAACATAAATAAAAATGACATGAAAAGGAATGGGGTGCATCAATTTCCTTCTGTCATAGTTACATCGGATATATCATTTGTGTGTGCTAAAATCTGACTACACAATCAAACTCTGAATCTTTACTGAGATTCTTGGCATAAAGTCGAAGAGCAGGGGCACAAGATGCGAACACCACCTGAAAACAAGAATAAAATAACTATCCCGGTTGCTCTCAACCGGGAAGACACTCTGACAATCAAGTCAATAATCTTTATCTCTCAAAGATAGTCAAACTAAATCACAATCAAGCAATTACTCACCAGTTCAAAATGTACCTTTGACTGATGGACGTGCCTCTCTTTATATACTAGTCATGCCCCCCTCATTCTAGAAGTCATACTTTAGTAGGATTCCTATTTCCTTAAATAATAATACTTATCTTGGACTTATCTTTCCTAATCAAGTTGGAGTGGATCTCCTATAAGAGTCCTAACTCTCCCAACTTAGGAATTAGTTTTCTAATAGGACTCAAGTCCTACTCCAAATATCTCGGATGAAGTAAGAAACATTATCCATACCTCGGCCTATCGCTACCAAACACATGGCACCTTAGCCCTACACTTAGCTACGTGGAATACACAAAAAATATGTCCCTTAGCTTCTATTACTTCGGAGACCCCAAAGTGATGAGAGCTATTGCTTATTGAATGACCACAACATCGGCCACATCTTCTAGATCCTTTCATAATTCAGTGGTGCAAAGTGAAGGGTAAAAAGGTAAAAACATAACTTCTGTTAACATTGTTGAGCCAATAACACTGACAGGGGAGGTCAGTGTTATTTTAGAAACCTTAGGGGAAGTCACTGTAATTTACTCAAAATTAAATGATTTGTACACGGTTTAGTTCGATTTTAATCCAAAACCGTGCACTCAAATTCAAAACCGATCTACAAAGATTGATTTCCTTCTTTTTCAAATTAGAATTGAACTACAAATTACAAAAATCAAACCAAATCTATCAATTTGATGGTTATACAATTTTTTGAAAATTATATTTTTGTTTTTCATATATTTTTATTTTTACTAAATTTTTTTTAATATTTTAAGTAATTTTTAAATTTACCTAATCTAAATACATTAAGATATTTTTAAAATTCACGAAAAAAAATACAAAAATTAAGTAGGAGTTTAACAAAATTATTTTTCTAATGAACTCTAACTAACAAATCCACAACCTAGCATCTCTTTATTTTTAGTATATAATGAACAAACCCACCCAAATTTTCCCCCATATCTATTCCTATCTATTAATAATTATCAAAGCCAATCTGGGACAATTGGTAAGAGAGGTGATGAAGGGCTAAATGAGACGATCGGGAAATGAGTAATGGCGGTGGAGATCAGTTTTGGTCTGTGGATGAAATCGCAGGAGGTCGGATTCGCATCAATGAAAGGTCGAATCATGGTGATGGAGATCAATTTTGGGATAAGGTAATGAAGGCATGAAGGTCGTAAACACAGACCATTGTGGTTATGTCAACTGTTGGTGGCATTTGTTGGTGGATTTATGGTGTCGTTAGTAGATGTAGAGTGAGTGAGTGGCCGATCTAGCAAGGGATATGTGACAAGAGATGGTGTGCCTTCTGTTTCAGCAAACTGAGCTCTCTCTTTCAACAATCCCAATCCTCTCTCTTTAGTTTTTTTTTCCTCTCTCTCTTTCTCATCTTCTTTCCCCATTCCCTAATCAATTTTTAATTTTTTTTGACAAGTTTTCTCCAAGAAAATTTGCAAGCTTGTTCTTCAATGGATTGGTTTTTATTTTGCTATGAGGTAAAAGAAGGCGATTGGATTATTTCATGGAGTAGGTCTAAAAGGATTGTACTATTGCCATGAAAATGAAAAGAAATATAAAGTATCTCTAATGTTTATGTTCTTTTTCATCAAATTTGAGTAAAATTTCCATTTGATATCTCGCGTTTCAACGAATTTTTTTGAATTTTCATCAAAACACTTGTCGACCAGAAGGACGATTGGATGGATATCCGAATGGTTAACTGGTTTGGTGTAAATTGACCACAACCTGTAGGACAATTTTGCAAGGAAGAGGTTGTCTGGGAGGATGTCCAGCCCAATGGTCACCTACAAATTTGATGAAAAGCTCCAAGCATCTTCAATTTGATGAAAAGTTTAAGACATCCTCAATTTGATATTGGTTTGATGTTATGATCGGAGCACCAAAATTGGATTCTTTTTTTTCCATCAAATTTAAATTTGATAAAAGAAAAGAGTAAGCATTGGAAACGCTCATCCCATGCAACCAAGGTCTCCCCAAGATGATGTTGTATGGTGATGGTGTATCGATCACGGTAAACTCTGTCGTTATAGCCTTTGTCCCCTCCTAAATCTCCAAGTTTGTGGTCTTAGAGGCCACGTTGGCGTGCTATTGAATCCGACTATAGGGCTATCAGACTATTCTAGATCATTCTTGTGAAGGCCAGGTTCCTTGTAACATCTGACGTACATAATGTCACAAAAAGTGCCTTGATCAGTAAGAATTCTTCTTACCTAGCACCCTCTGATCATCAGGGTTACCACCAAAGCATCGTTGTTTGGATGCTGGACCACCTCTAAATCTTCATGTGTGAATGCAATCATCGGCCTCCCACGTCTCTCTGTTCAGGGCTTCTTCTGTTGAACTTGGAACACATACTGCAAATGTTTCACTATTTGCGGCTCCCCCTAATCTCATTTGCACTGACGCTCGAGTGGATCACGCTGATTACCCATGGCCGTTCTACCTGAGGTGCTGCTGGGGGAGTTGATGCTGCCACCAGTGCTTTGGCAAGCTTACCTTGTTTTTCCCTCGCCTTCTCCTCATCTATTTGATCCTTTAGGTGCCTTTGGCTGACAAGGTCCTCCAAATATTGCTTCAGAGCCTGACATCCTTGGATCATATGTCAGGCTCATCATGGTATGCATAAGTTCTCGTAGGAAATCTAGCCATGGACTCCCTTGAGATTTTCTACGGAGGCTTGAAATAGAGTTGGTTTCTGGTTCTTTCCAAGATCTTGTAGATCAGGACCTTGAAGACTGTGTTTACCACCTGCATGGCTTTCAACGCCGACTCCGTTATATTAATGCCCACTCCTCATCGACTTCGTTTTGGTGAGCCATTCTACTTCTTCTTCTTAATTGTGCCTTCCGTCTTTGATTTCTTGTCTTCCTCTACCCTGGCATACTTCTCAATCCTTGCCATCAGATCCTCCATACTTTTCAAGAGTGTCTTGGCAAGGGATTATCGAAGTGGGCAGTTGTTATCCAAGCCATTCTTAAAAGAAACGACCACTAACTCCTGGTTATATGTTGGAATTTGGTTGTGAGCCTAGTAGTATCTCTTGGCGTAGGCCTTAAGGCTTTCGCCATCTTCAATCTCTAGTGCCAACAAGGAATCAACCCTCAAAGGCTACAATCTGTTGGTCACAAACCTGGCCATAAACATCTCGACCAAACTTTCTCAACTCTTAACTAATCCCTTTGGCAACTTTAGAAACCAGTTCGATGCGATTTCACCGAATGTCAGTAGGAACACCTTGCACAATAATTGTTCGTTCCCACTCCACAAAGACATAGCATTCAAGCATAAACTAACATGAAAGTTAGGGTTAGACTTACCATCATACACCTGAAACCTTGGCATGGAGAATCTCTTTGGTGCTTCAAGTGCATCTGGTTCCACCAAGAATGGTGACTTCGGCTGTGCGATGGATGTAACCTTGGCACCATTTCTCTTCCTTTGGAGGTAATCTCGCAAGTCCTCCTTCAATCGTCTTAGAGCTCGGCTGTCAACCGACTTCAGCCTCTTTGGCATGCTACTTCTCATACTGGGATGTGCTCTGTTGGACTTCTCAACGTCCATCATCTTTTCGGGACATAGTCCCTATCCATTCATTTGTTGAGATCCCCTGATTTGGGACCCCTTTACACTCTAAGAATCGGCTCCCTATGATTCCACTTGCCCGATGTTTTTAGATTGCCGAGAGTTTGAATGTCTCCTCCATTTAGCGATGAGTGGATGGCATCATTGTCTGACCTCCAGTCAGCCCTCCCCACTAGGCACTGACTTCTATGGCAGATGGTGGCGTTGCCTATAATGGCAGTGCCGACTGCATCACTTTGCTTTGCATCATAAAGTTCACCATCGTCTACAGGTCCATCAACTTGTTCACCAAGTCTTTTACCTCATTATCCCTCCCCATACATCGGTCCTTCTAGACCTGGTAATCGTTCTCGTTATAATACTCCTCTCGGTTGCCTCTCATCGAGCCGTTGCAGCCCTTGGTGGTATTATTCGTTTCTAGATCTGCATCCTGCAGATTGTTACCGGCTTCTTCTTCTCTAGTGTTTGAATCAAGGTACTCCTCGTCCTTACTATGCATGTCACTTCCAACTCTTCCTTCTTGTCCGGTTTTGGCCATCTATCCCTATTAAGTTACCACAGACAGTGTCAAATTATGGGTATTGATTTCCGACCTTATAACCAAACAGATCTCCTTGCCAAGATTTAAGGAACTTAGCCGGAGAGCACACGGAAGAATATATTAAGCCAACACAAGAGAGGAAGAAATACCAGGGTAGCTCGTCCACCCAACAACACTCCGACAATCAAGTCAGTAACTTATCTCACAAGATATCGACACAAGTAAACTACTCTCAATTGAAGTGTACCTTAGACCCACAGGGGTGCCTTACTTTTATAACCAACAGTGCTCTCGTCCCCTAAAAGTCTCACTTCATAAAACTCAAGAATAACACTTATCTTGGACCCTCAGCTAGATAAGAGTGATCTCCCTTAAGAGCCTCATCTTCATCCAAATTGAGTGCCTTAACTCACCTAAGACTCTTGTCCCTATTCGACTATCTCGAATTCCAATATTGCCGCATCACATATTAGCTATATCATAACAACCTCGGCAACATGGTTCATGTAATAACCCGACCCTCTTATATGCTTTAAGCCTTTAATTATACGTGTGATTATATGCTTGAGGTGAAATTTCATGTGAAATTGTGTTTAATTATGTGAATTATATGATTATGAAATTATATCTGTTGGTTATGAGAAAATCTGTTAAAATTACGACCTTTGGACTATAAATTAAAAGCCTTAGAGGCGTGGTAAACCGAAATTGATTTTACAGTTATGATTAGCATGATTTTTAGAACATGATATGAAGTTTTATAAAAATTTGATTCATAATGAATTAATTAATTTAATTTAGGCTCAAGTTTAAACTAAACTAGCTTAGGCTCATAACTTAAGTTTTGTTAGATATAGGAGTCACTTATATGAGCCCTAGGTGATTTAGTCTCACACAACACTAAAAATATCCCCTGGGAGAGTTCTAGAGAAAGGAAAGGAGAGAAAAGAGAGAAAGAAAGAGAAGATCAACTAAAGCTTGGAGGTTGAGGATTTTTTAAGGGGATTGAAAGAATAGAGATCAAGGTATGTGTAAATCCACTAAAATACCCTAAACCCTCTTCAATTGATCAGCATCAAGCTTTAAAAATGAAGTTTTCCACTTATCTAACCTAGGGTTTTGAAATAATCATCTTGCTTGAGTGAATATCCATGGAAGTCATAAAGATTCATTGTATTTGGTTAATTTGAGAGATAATTCTTGCATTTTGAGTTCATCTTGAGTTAGCTTAAGAGGAATCACTTTCTCATCTTTAGTTTTGCATGCTTTGCACTCATATATGTATATATGTTGTATATGTTGTGGTAGACCATGAAAAGATGGGGATATGAGAGAAGAGTGGCAATTTGAGTTGTATATATGCAATTAAATGGGTTATGATCTAATTGAGCTTGAGATTTATGTTTATTATGATCATATATCATGATGTTGAGGTGCATTTGCTTGTATTATGCCTTGGAAATGTGTTTGGAAAGGTTGATTTTGTTGAAGTTTCAAACTGCTCAAATAGAGCCCAGGACCGCACGTGCGGGGCATATAGCCGCACGCACAGGATGCACAGCCATACGTGCAAAAAGTAGAGGAAACCTAAGTATTCTAAAATAAAAGCACATGCGGAGCCATATGTGCGACACACCTCTTCACACATGCGGTGGTAGACTTCCGCACGTGCGGCCAGTGAGGAAAAATTCGGTCAACTTCTTTTGCTCTTTTTGAACCTCCGAAATTGTTAATATGTTCATTTTATCCTTTTGAAATGCTTAAAAATGAATGGGAATTTAGCAAATCAGACATTTGATTAAAGAGAAAAGGGCTAAGGAAAGTGACTTACTTACAAGCTGTGTTCCATGTGTAGGTCACGTACCGGAAGAGACCGTTGCATGACCACATCACAGTAAGTAATAATAGTGTAACGATATGTTTTATCCACGTTTTGTACTCATATGTTTTATTTACGTATTGTGCTCATACCTTATCTATTTTGCTTGTGAATGGCATATGTTATATAAGTTGTGTTCTGATAGAATAATTGGAATGATTGAACAATAGCATATGAGATGGACCCGAGGTCATTTTGTTTCTATTATAAATGATGGGCCAGAGGCCATTCTGATATGGACTACTTATGACTCATGGCCTAAGGCCAAGGGAGATGAAGAAATGCCAATGTTCCATCTACCCTATAATGTTACGAACAACTGTTGATATGTTGGGCCCAAGGCCGTTCTGTATTATGTTAGGCCCGAGGCCGTTTTGGAATGAATTCATGACTAAGACAAGCACATGACTTATGAAAATATTCTTCAAGGCTTATGCTCATACACATGAACCTCCTTACATTGCTATTATTTACTGAGCCTTACTCACTCTGTATTTATGTATATTTATGTAGGTGACTAGCTTGGAGGCCAGTCCTAGGTCAGCTCCAGGAACTTTTTGTTGGACCTATTTTATCAAGTCTCCCCAAGTGGAGCCTTTTGCCTTTTGTAGGGTTCATGTCACATTTGTTAAGTCTTTAGAGACTTGCACAAGATACATTGTCCATATGTAAATGTTGGGTTGTTACCTTTTTGTGTAGACTTGCAGACTTGGACTTGTTATCTATGAATTGTGAATGGTGTACTACGGTTCTAGCATTTAAGCATTGCTCTATGGACGTTTCGTTTGGTTATTATATTTGCTTCCGCTTTAGGCCCCGTCATTGGATAAAATAATGGTTGAAATTTTTGTTTGAGGCCTAAGTACAGACCGGTCATGTCCCAAACTTTTAGGGACGGGTTTGGGTCGTTACAATTCATCTACGTAGCACCTTGGCTACGACCTTGGACACATGGGCTACCCAAAAAATATATCCCCACAATTATAATATTAATTCTAACTTATTTGTATTTATTAGTTATGATCAAAATAATTTTTAATTATGTCTTAAGTAATTTTTGGTAATAATTTGTTGTGTTGTTTTAATTATGACTAAAAATGACTTAGCTATAAGATAAAGGAAAATTTACCCATAAATTCTATATGGGGGAATGTTGATCCATTTAGTCTTAAAAGTTTTCTTATGAACCAATTAGTCCTTTTTATTTTGAAAAGTTATATTTATTTGATTTAGTGCCATTTGAATTTAAGTGAATGTCCTTTTATGATTCATTTTTCCAATTTTTTTATTCATTTTTGGGATGGGATGGGAATGGAAATGTGAGGTGTGGAAGATTCTTTTTAGGGGGATTGGTGGCTGAAGTGTTGGTTGTCGAGCGTGAAAAATGTTAAAAATGGTTTGGAAAATTCTGGGTAAAAAAACAGATTTTTTTCCTAACTTTGGTCTATTATTTAGGTAGGACCCGTGCGTCAAATTTAGCGGGTCTAAGTGGTAATGCGTTCTATGTCGCGTTGTGATTCACGTGGTATATTTGGTTGCTCAAAACCATTATCGAGTGAATGGGAAATTGAAGCCAAAGTGTGCTCCATGGAAATGGAGTTTTGGTGGAAATTCTTTAAGGTTGGAAAATGGCTTGTCCCACATTGATTTGGTGGGAAGTTTTGAATGGGTTTATAAGGTATGGGATTGGAACTTGGGGTGTGCCCCAAGGGGTACCCAAGTTTTGTAGAGAGGGAGGTTATGGGCAAATGGGCTAGACCCATTGGACTCAAAAATTACCACACGAACACGCCGCCGTCCGTCTGTCCGTCCGGTCGAGCAGGCTGGGCACGAGTGCGTGGTGTGTGGTTGGGTTGGGCTTGTTCGGCCCAATACTAATCTTTTTGGGCCAAAAATATTTGGATTTAATTTTATTTTTTGAAATAAAATATGTCCTAGAATTCAAATTAATTCCAGAATTAATTTGTTCCGGTTTTTCTCTACACCCAAACAGGTTTAAATCTGTTTAATTCAAAACCAAACAGGTTTCATACCTGTTTAAAACAGGTTTGCACTTGTTTAATTCAAAACCAATAGTCACCACTACATCTATAAATAGACAGCCTTCATTTGATGTTTTCATTCAAAAAAATCGCACTTCTCCTCTGCAAATTTATTCTCTTCATATTGTTGCATTAGTTTTCTGTGAGAAAGAGTATATACACTTAGTGTGTTCGTTGTACGAATAAATTGTAGTGCTGCATTTATTCGTTGTTGATCATTTCATCCTGGGAGATAGACGTCCATATTCTGAAAGCACCGTGGAGAGGACGAATCTGTCTTAAGAACACAGTGTCGAACATTGGACTTGATCAGAATAATATTCAAGATATTAATCAAGTAAGTTATTTATTTATTTTCTGTTTTATTATTATTTATGTAAATCAGATTTTAATTTTGTTTTTTGTAACAAAATAAAATCTGTTTTTATTTATTTAATTCTATTTCTAGTTTGATTTTTGTAATCAAACATTCACTCTCCTTTCCTTTATTTCTTATATATTCTGTTTGTTGTTAAGTACACAAAAAAATTTATTTTTTCAAATACAATAAAGATTGTCCAACAAAAATTTACATTTCTGTTCGTGTGGTTTTTTGATGTTACATTGGAGTATTATATTAGAGAACGTTTGGAAAAAATACACTAAGAAATTTTTGTGTGTTACATTGATTGGAATTTTACGTTTGAAAAAAATACACTAAGGAGTTTTTTTAGAATGTTATGTTTTTATATTTGAGAACAATACACTAAGAAGTTTTTTAGTGTGTTACATTGAAGTGTTACGTTTAGGAAATGTATAATAAAGAGTTTTTCTGTATTACATTGATTGGAGTGTTACATTTGGAAAAATACACTAAAGAATTTTTTTTGAAATGTTACATTGGAGTGTTACGTTTGGGAAAAGGACACTAATAAGTTGTTTTTTAATGTTACGTTGTTATATTTAAGAAAAGTACACTAAAGAGTTTTTTAGTATGTTACATTACAGAGTTATGTTTGGAAAAAGTACACAATATTTTTTTTAATTTAGTAATTTTAATATTATGAGAAAACCCGCATTTGTCCCTCAACACATAACACATGCGTATTTATACTTGGCTCTTTATGTAATTCACACCAAAATGAGACCTTTGGATCTATAAAAAATAAAAATAAAAAAGGAAAGATCAAACAATTTATAAGATCACTATTTAGAATTTATTGATATTTTATCCTCAGATAAATTGGTATCAAGATTGCAAAATGTCTTAAATTCTACAAATTATACCCAAAAAAGTGGTATGTATTATAAAAATTTTCAAAACTCAAATCATGGGAAAATTGATGAGTATTGTTACGCTTATTATATATATATATACCACATTTCATTTACATAGGAAAAGACTGTGAAGGGTTATGCCCTCTGCTTTGGATGTTGTTTGTCATAAGATCTTAAAAAATATATGTTTAATGTCCCCTTAATATAAAAAGTATATATGTCATTTTTTTCTAACCTTACATTATCTTTTTATTGTGCACTAAAAAAAATTTCTTTAATCAATCATATATTGCTTCCATGGTGTTTGAATGATATATATATATATATAACTTATATATCATATTATACATATATGTGTTGATGAAAATTATTTATTCAAATTTAACAGGATTTTTGGCCATAACTCTTTCCTAGAGCTTGTTTTTGAAAAGGACAAATTCTAATTTTTTTTGGTTCTTAAACTCTTCCAAAATAAAGAAATATTGTAAGAAGGAAAAAAATTTTAGATTTATATTTTGTGTGACAAATTTACCCCTTCACACACACACTCTCTCTATCTTTCTCCTCTTTCTCTCTATCAATCTGTCTCAACTCTCTCTCTCTCTCTTTCTCTCTCTCTCTCGGCTCTTTTTCTCCCTATCTCTTTCTAAGAGCTCTCTCCACCACTACCACCACCACCATCTCCACTACCACCACTACCACGACCACCACCGTTTCGATCATCTCTATCGTCTTAACCACCGGTGTTGTTCGTCACCGTCACCGTCACCGCCACCGCCACCGCCGACACCATTTGATGTCACTATACCATCGGCAACCGCCATCGTCATCCTTCGCCTCCAAGACCTCAGATTTGAGACCTATCATCTCAGATCTATATTCTCTCATTCTCTTTCTCTTTGTCTCTTCATGATGCTCTGTTTTTCAGACAATAAAATTTTACTCTAGTTTGAACCAGATCTGAGGCAATATATCTGCTCTCTCTATCTCTCTATTTCTCTATCTTTTTCTCTTTCTCTCTATATGTATATATTTTTATTTTAGTATATTTTTTTGTCATTCTTAGTTTGAATAATGATTTTGAGATCTAAAATGAAAATGTTATATTAGTACGTTCAATAAAATTTTACTCTGTGTAAGAGTAAAATCTTACTATTAAGGTTATTAATTCAATATTCTGACTGATTTCTCATTTAATATCCGTATGATTAATGGTAATAATTATAGTAAGTGTGGTGGTTAGTGATAACAATGACAAAAATTCACTATTTATATGTTTAAAGTAAATAGTAAAATTTTGTTGTCCAAATTAACAGAGTAAAATTTTAATGTCTAATAGAGTAAAATTTTAACATCATCGGAAAATTTTCATTGACCGATAGTGGTCGTCGGAAAATTGTCCCCAATCGAGGTGATCAACGGTGGCCAAGAGTGGTTGGTGATAGCAGACAATGGTCGGTGATGATTTTAGTAATGTAAGAAAATGATAGAAATTGAGGTATTATTGTCATATTTTTTTAAATATTTTGAACTTTGTATTTAATGAATTAAATGTTTTTAGCTTGTCCTTTTGGTAATAAAGTTTGAAATTGATGGACTTATTACTAAAAACCCCAATTTTAACCCCTTCAAAAATGAAATCCTATTTTGTCCGTGCTCACGTGTGATTATAATGTTAATTTTAAGATTCAACCACATGTATATTATAAACAGACTAGCCATAACATGATAAATAAAATGCGACAGAAAAATATAATGAATGTAAATATAGCAATCTTCGGGATTGATTTTCCAAAAACTCATATAATTTAATTGAACTGGACCTGACCCACTTCACTTTTTAGATTAGCCAAACAGGCTCTAGGAAAATTATATGAATACGACAGAAAAATATAATGAATGTAAATATAGCAATCTTCGGGATTGATTTTCCAAAAACTCATATAATTTAATTGAACTGTACCTGACCCACTTCACTTTTTAGATTAGCCAAACAGGCTCTAAGAAAATTATATGAAATTATGGTCGAATAACACAAACTATGTACAAAAATTGATTAGTGGTGAGCCACCACTCCATTTCATTGATTTCTCGGCGTTCACAACTCATAATTCCATTACCCACAAGTTATTAAAAACGTGTGGACAGTGTATTAACACTATGTTTGGATGAAGAAAGTTACATTTTCTTAC
Organism: Camellia sinensis; assembly: GCF_004153795.1. NCBI lineage: Eukaryota > Viridiplantae > Streptophyta > Magnoliopsida > Ericales > Theaceae > Camellia > Camellia sinensis. Next base: position 531,622 of record NW_021028740.1, on the reverse strand, counting down.
AAAGAAATATTGCTTGTTGGTTAACTCAATAAAATCCATACATTGTGCAAGTCCAATGTTGTCATTATGACAACATCCATCATCCATTACATTCGGCTTCAAAGATGTTTAATAGTCCGTTTGGATAGATATAAAAAAAATAAATAAATAAATAATAAAAAAAAGATAAATTATAAATACTTCTTTGTTAGAATTTTTTAAAAATAGGGTAAATTATAAATATTCCTTTTTTTTCCCCTAAATATAGACTATCCTCTATAATTTTAAAAATTACAAATACTCTTTTGTTAGAATCTTTTATTTAACAGAATTAACAGAAATAATAAAATTTTCAACTACTTTCCTAGACAATAATACATTTATCTAAATTATTAATTAAAATATATTTATGATATTATTAAAACTTGTTAATTGATTTCATAATTTATTAATAAAAGAGATAATTTGTTATGTGATTAAAAACTTAAAATTCAGGGGTGTATTTTGTAAATTTATCTTACAAAATAATAGGGGGGAAAATTGAGATAGAAAAAATATATTGGTAAGATTCTTATAACTAAGAAGAGAATTCTTAGTATAATTTTAAATAATTAATTTTACATAGTTATTTCAAATCCGTTAAAATCAAGCTATTTAATATCCAACAAAAATTTAAATTATTGTTGTTAATTGATAAAAATCGGATCCCTTAACTTAAAATTTACATCTATACGAAACATATCCTAAAATTATCAAGCAACAAAGTTGACCTACAATAGGGTCTGCAGACTAACTCATGCAGTTGGGTTCGATTGCTGTCATTCATTTTTACATTTCCCTTACTCTAGATCATAGTAGGAATTTCTAAAAGGGAAATTACAGTACTGTGGAACAAATTAAAAACATGTGAGGCGTAAATAATTCTATAATGGGGGTGCGTAGGAGAGGGTTCAAGAAAAAGAGTTGGAAAATTCGAAAATCTTCGAATATCCTTGAAGAACAACTTCGAATTCTCTAGAATATGATGAGAGGCTTAGATTCTTCAATAATCTCAACTTAGGAACACAACAACAAAGGACATGATGGAAATAAGAGATTGGGTGAAGAAGAAAGCAAAATGGCTAGAGAATAGAATAATGGCAAGGCTCTCCCATGGATCTCCCATTTTCACTCTCAAGGTCGATAATGGAGAAGGGAAATTGGTTCTTTCCCAAGAGTTAAAAATCTCCAAAATCCATCCCTTGTAAAGCTATGGGTGGGTGCTATTTATAGGCACCTCATGATGTAGGATGGAGCCCATGTGCAAGGCACATGGGGGATATTCTCTCTAACCACCTTGTCCGAGGATGATGGAGATAAGAGATTGGGTGAAGAAGAAGGCAAAATGGCTAGAGAATAGAATAATGGAGAAGGGAAATTAGTTCTTTCCCAAGAGTTAAAAATCTCCAAAATCCATCCCTTGTAAAGCTATGGGTGGGTGCCATTTATAGGCACCTCATGATATAGGATGGAGCCCATGTGCAAGGCACATGGGGGATATTCTCTCTAACCACCTTGTCCGAGGAGGTGACCTCTCCGAGGAGGTGACTTCTCCGAGGAGGTGACTATATTATTTTTGTTTTAAAAAAAGTGAAATTAATTTAAATTTTTTGAAAAGAAATGTTTTTACTCCTTTTCAAAATAATTTGTCACTCTCTCCTCCCCATCCACCACCACCCACTGCCAATCGTCAGCCAATCAGCTGACCAACCAACCATCAGTGAACTATGACTCCACCCACCACCAATCGTCGACCAATCAACCAACCAACCAACCATCAGTGAAATCTGACCAGTCACAAGCGACCATCAATGAGCTTCGGTAACTAGCTTAGTCACCACCCAAGCTATATGACATTGGATTCGTTTCATTCTATTAGAGGATTGGTTCGGTCCCATATTCAAAATTTTGGAACTGATCATGATTGGTTAGTTTCTAAATTTAGTGTTAATCGAAGCAAAACCAATTCTTGCAAACCCTATAGCTTTACACTAAACCAAATTTATATTTATTTTATTTCTCAAAACTTTTTTTTTTTTTTTGACTTTTTTTTTTTTTTTTTTTTTTTTTTTTTTTTTTTTGCCCCTAAATTTTTTTTTTTTTTTAACATCTAAGAAAATATTTCTCCACTCCAGGACAAAATAAAACACCTATCATCAATCATTTTTTTATTCTTGACAAGATAAGCCACACTTTTTCTTTTAGAATACAGCTAGCCCACTTTTCACTTTATAGCATAAAAAGGTAAGGCTCATGCACCTTTATTTTTGATTTGGAAAAAAAAACGAAAGGCTCTTTTTTTTTATATATATATATATATATTCAGAATATTCCTGGCATCACACCATTTTTTTTCTATTTAAAGAAAGAGATGACAACCCTAATCAATACCCCTCTCCTTTCTTTTTGCCTACAGCCGCCGAGAGCATTAACCTTTTGACAAAAAAAAAAAAAAAGAAAGAAAAGAAAACCTCATTCTCAGCCGTCTCTCTCTCTCTCTAAAACAGAGACCAACCCAGGTTTTTTTTCTCCTCCAAGAAGGTTTCGTTTATCTCCCTCTTCAACAAACCAAATGGCTCCGTTTGTGCACTGACTTTCATCGCGGCTTCAAGCAACACCGCCGACCTAGTTCTCTTCTTCTTCAATGGGAACTCTGCAGCTGCTAAATCAAGGGCTACCGCCGGTTGCTCACAAGGCCCACCCAGCTTGCTACCTCTCCAAATGCCGCCGTCGTCGTCGCCGAAGATGAGTCACGATTGCTGCTACAGATATTGTCATGCCGTGAGCCAACCATGACTAACCAGAAACCATCCTCTCTACTGCAACTTTACTCTGCTTAGAAATCTTCATTGTTTAGTGCCCAGAAATCTTCATTTATTTATTTATTTTATTTTATTTTTTTTTGTTGACAAACCCTATTCTCAGGTTTCCACGGACGCCGTCCTCGCAAATCTATTTGCTGCAGGCACCGAGACCATCACTACTCCTTGCCGCGGCTCCGTTACAACACAGGCTTTACCAATGTCGTCAAGCACTCCATCGGTGCTGCTGCTAGTTTAGATGTTGCCAGCTCTATCTCATCGTTGGTGGAGATACAAGCACATGGGAGCTTGGTTTTTGCTCCCACAACCACCAAAGATGGCCACTGCTTGCATGCCGCTCGTCGTCCAAGCCCAGGCACCGCCGTCTGCCTACGAAAGAGTCACTCAAGGCACTGTCCTGCGCGTGACCACCCTGTTAGATAATGTCTCAATGGGACCACATAATTAAATGTGGTGTTATCATTTATAAGAAGCCTACAATTTAAGTGATTCAATTTAGTTAATAGGCTTAAGGGTATATGTGTTATGGACCTAATGTGTAGATACTAGTTGTATAATTTCTATTTCTATGAGGGGCAGAAATAGAAATTAAAACATAATGGTTAAAGTTACGTTGCTGCTACTGTCCTTAACTGCCCAGCACCGACCACACATGCCGCCCACTCAACGTGGCGTGCGTGGTCTCGCCAAGCACCGTTCAACTTGTTGTTGGTATTCTTTCTTATTCCTGCTTTTGGCTGGCATTTCAAATACATATATATATTGATTATGCTATATATATACATATTTTTTTTTTTACTTTGCTGCTTGACAAACTTTGGGCAAATATATATATATATATATATATTGATTATCATATATATTTTTTTTGTTTAGAGCTCGGATTACCCACATTAGCCTTGGCTTGTGCACAATCACCGGTCTCAAAGATGAAACAGAATCAATAATCCAGCAGCACTGAATAACTACATAAAGTACACGGTAATCGCCACCTGCAGGAATTGGGAGAAATTCGCACTACCCTTGCAAGATTGTAGCTCAAAGCCCTATTTAATTGCTGAAGATGCAGAAGAAGCTGTGGAAGCCTCAGCTATTGTAGTTTCAGAAGTTCTGGCAATACTAATCAGAAGTTCTGTTCCAGCTCCGATCATTGTTGACTTCAACGGTTCCAACGCACACCACACACGTTCGCCCTCTCAACGCAACGTGTGTGGTTGCTGACTCTTCTGTGGTACCAGCGTTGCTCTTCAACGGTTCCAACGCACACCACACACGTTTGCCCTCTCAACGCAACGTGTGTGGTTGCTGACTTTTCTGTGGTACCAGCGTTGTGTAGACACCCCATTTTTGACCGTCCTCAAGACTTGGACGTCACTGTTTGAACACACGGTGATGTTCCATGTTTGTGTTCGTTTGGAGTTCCCGGAGGTCTCGGCTCACGCGCCTTGCCTCAGGATCCCCGAACTCGACCGTTTAGTGTCTGGTTTTGCACCAAACACTTGCATCTTGCCCTTGAGAGGCAAGGTGGGGCTTGTAGACCATCCCCACCCTTCACCGGCAGTGGCTAGATGCCACCGGCTGGTTTTTGCTGCCACCGGCAATATAGTTTGCCGGCCGGCACTATTTGTTGCCGGTCAGCACTATTTTGTGCCGGTCGGCACTTTGTTTGGCCAAGATGGCATTTTTTGCCGGCCGATTGCTGTTCATCTGCTTTTGCAGATATTTTTGGACAGCTGTATAGCTTTTGCTCCCCTCCATACACGTGTATGGAGGGATCTCCCTTTTGCAAGGCTTGTCTTGTAAGCTTCACAAGAGGGATATAGAGAGGAACTCTCTCTAAGGAAAAGAGGAGGCTTAGACATTTTTTGAGAGAAAAATACAGAGGAGAGCTCTGGTTTTCTAGGGTTAGGGTTAGATACACTCACCTATCTCTCTTTTCCTCTCATTTTCCACACTAGGTGTTTTGTGCCTTACTATTGCACACAAACACCTAGTGTTTCACCTTCCTCTTGGAGTTGAGGTTCTAAAGAGTATGTTTTGAAGTTTTTGTCTTGGATTCAAGCTCAAGGAGGCCATTGGAACATCTTTGTTGAAGAAGGCATCAAGGGTGAGAACTAGTCCATTTTTCCCCCTTTTTTGCATCAATTTTATACCTATCTTAGAGCTGTTTTTGTGATTATTGTATAACATAAAAAAGTTCTATTTTTAAGCCCTCTTTATTGTTTATTAAGAGTGTTTTGTTGTTTGAGGGTTGTTGACCACCCTTAGGCCTCAAAAGCCATCATTTTGAGCCATTTTGTGCAAGCTCCGGGATTTTGGTGTTGAGGTCTCTCAACCACTGAAATCTTGAGGGATTTCAGTGGTGAAGATGATGCTTTGAAGTCCCAAGAAGGAGAGGGCCACCCCCTCTCCTTGACATGGCTCGTACGTGTACATGCCTTTCCTAGGCAAAAGTTGGCTTGGCTTGCGTGCCATATCCATTGTATCCAT
>NW_021028740.1:476340-510866 GCF_004153795.1 Camellia sinensis | reverse complement strand
TGACACCTTCTCCAAATCTTTCATTTACTGTTTTGGCTTCCGCCAGCCCCTATACTCTGTATTGCTATTATTACTGTTAAGTAGGCCTTCGGTAATCACGGATTACTGGCCGATTACAGTGCTAAACCCATATGGGCGGGTTTGGGTCGTGACAATTATAGGTTAAATATATATATACATTAACTATAGCGTAGCGGAGCGGTTTCGAAGACGGTTTATAAATTTTATGAGATTTTAGGGCTACAGCGGATAGAGTAGTGTGATTTTAGCGGATTGGGTGATATTTTACACAGCCTTAATCTCAACCATCGGTGCCGTTCGTCACCCCCACCACCATTGTTACCATCATTTCCACCACTACTATCTTAACTACCGACGCCATTTGATGCCACTATACCACTGACAACCACCATCGTCATCATTCCCTTCCAAGACCTCAAATTTGAGATCTATCATCTCAGATCTATATTTTCTCTCCCTCTTTCTCTTTGTCTCCTCATGATACTCTGTGTTTTAGAAAGTAAAATTTTACTCTAGTTTGAACCAGATCTGAGGCAATATATGTGCTCTCTCTATCTCTCTATTTCTCTTTTTCTCTTTCTCTCTATATGTATATATTTTTATTTTAGTATATTTTTTTGTCATTCTTAGTTTGAATAATGATTTTGAGATCTAAAATGAAAATGTTATATTAGTACGTTCAATAAAATTTTACTCTGTGTAAGAGTAAAATCTTACTATTAAGGTTATTAATTCAATATTCTGACTGATTTCTCATTTAATATCCGTATGATTAATGGTAATAATTATAGTAAGTGTGGTGGTTAGTGATAACAATGACAAAAATTCACTATTTATATGTTTAAAGTAAACAGTAAAATTTTGTTGTCCAAATTAACAGAGTAAAATTTTAATGTCTAATAGAGTAAAATTTTAACATCATCGGAAAATTTTCATTGACCGATAGTGGTCGTCGGAAAATTGTCCCCAATCGAGGTGATCAACGGTGGCCAAGAGTGGTTGGTGATAGCAGACAATGGTCGGTGATGATTTTAGTAATGTAAGAAAATGATAGAAATTGAGGTATTATTGTCATATTTTTTTAAATATTTTGAACTTTGTATTTAATGAATTAAATGTTTTTAGCTTGTCCTTTTGGCAATAAAGTTTGAAATTGATGGACTTATTACTAAAAACCCCAATTTTAACCCCTTCAAAAATGAAATCCTATTTTGTCCGTGCTCACGTGTGATTATAATGTTAATTTTAAGATTCAACCACATGTATATTATAAACAGACTAGCCATAACATGATAAATAAAATGCGACAGAAAAATATAATGAATGTAAATATAGCAATCTTCGGGATTGATTTTCCAAAAACTCATATAATTTAATTGAACTGGACCTGACCCACTTCACTTTTTAGATTAGCCAAACAGGCTCTAAGAAAATTATATGAAATTATGGTCAAATAACACGAACTATGTACAAAAATTGATTAGTGGTGAGCCACTACTCCATTTCATTGATTTCTCGGCGTTCACGACTCATAATTCCATTACCCACAAGTTATTAAAAACGTGTGGACAGTGTATTAACACTATGTTTGGATGAAGAAAGTTACATTTTCTTACAAAGAAATATTGGTTGTTGGTTAACTCAATAAAATCCATAGATTCTGCAAGTCCAATGTTGTCATTATGACAACATCCATCATCCATTACATACGGCTTCAAAGATGTTTAATAGTCCGTTTGGATAGATATAAAATAAATAAATAATAAAAAAAAAAAGATAAATTATAAATGCTTCTTTGTTAGAATTTTTAAAAAATAGGGTAAATTATAAATATTCCTTTTTTTTTTTAAATATAGATTATTCTCTATAATTTTAAAAATTACAAATACTTTTTTATTAGAATCTTTTATTTAACAGAATTAACAGAAATAATAAAATTTTCAACTACTTTCCTATACAATAATACATTTATCTAAATTATTAATTAAAATATATTTATGATATTATTAAAACTTGTTAATTGATTTCATAATTTATTAATAAAAGAGATCATTTGTTATGTGATTAAAAACTTAAAATTCAGGGGTGTATTTTGTAAATTTATCTTACAAAATAATAGGGGAAAAAATTGAGATAGAAAAAATATAATGGTAAGATTCTTATAACTAAGAAGAGAATTCTTAATATAATTTTAAATAATTAATTTTACATAGTTATTTCAAATCCGTTAAAATCAAGCTATAACTCAATTTTGATATCCAACAGAAAATTAAGTTATTGTTGCTAATTGATAAAAATCGGATCCCTTAACTTAAAATTTACATCTATCCGAAACATATCCTAAAATTATCAAGCAACAAAGTTGACCTACAATAGGGTCTTCAGACTAACTCATGCAGTTGGGTTCGATTACTGTCATTCATTTTTGCATTTCCCTTACTCTAGATCATAGTAGGAATTTCTAAAAGGGAAATTACAGTACTGTGGAACAAATTAAAAACATGTGTGGTGTAAATAATTCTATGATAGGGGTGCAAGTGAAATGTTGTGGGGGTGCAGGTGTGACTTGTATCCCTTCATATTTGTGTAAAAAAAAACTTTTTTGTCCCACTGAGACAATCATTCCCTAAATTTCTAATGTCAAAAAAAGAAAAAAGAAAAGAAAAGAAAAGAAAAAATCATAACTTAGCATCGAATTTGAGTTGTGAGTGATTCTACTTACACCACTAATTTTTCTCTTTACACTCTCCATCTCATTATACTACTAAAAAACTGTGATTCTCATTGCATCCATTATAATACTAAAACTAAACCCTAAGTTAAAAACTCTTCAAAACCCTTTCAGTTTTGTCTCTTTACACAGATAGATTTTGGTAATACAATGCTAAAGAATTTGAATTACTCCAGTGTTATGTTACCAGGCAAACTAGTTTTTTCCCGCCATTTGTTGTCGTTCGATTGGATAATTTTACTTTACTTTAACAAAAAATTAGTTAGAAATCATTTGTGAAGTGCTTGTTCGGTGATACATTGCTATACAAATTAGATTACTCTAATGTTATGTTGATGAACTAATATCAATTTGTCCAGCCGTCTATCACTTTACGTGCGTTGTAGATTGTCTTCATTGATATCACATTAAAAGCATCATTTCATTTCAGTGTAATCAATATCTCTTTTGTTCACACCACACTCTTTGACATATCAACTAATAAGGATCTTACCTCCTCAAATAATCTACTAGCAAATGAGTACCCTTCAAGATGTTTAGCAACCAGATGAATGTACTTGCATTACTGCAATAAATAGAAGCATAATCCTTCCAAGCAACCAAAAAAAAACCCTAAAACTGCACAATAATGAGTAACTGAACAAATTAAAAATGTTCAGCCTTGGCTTCCCAGAAATGTATCTTTTATTCGGCAGTATGTTACCAGGTATATATTTTTTGTTCGGCAATGTAATTCCAGACAATTTTATTTTGTTTGATTTTGACACACCAAACAGAAGTCAAAGAATTCTCAAAAAACAAAACGAAAACCTATCAAACAAATGAAAAAACTCACAATTTTACTTTTTGATGGTTCTTTACCACCGTTTATTCATCTATTGTTTTCTTTTATGATCAAAACATTATGATTTTCACTTTTTTCAAAAAAGATACATAGCAGAGAAGAAAAACTGAGAATGGAAGAAAAGGAGTAGGGATTGAAGAGTAACGGGTGTAAGGAGATAATAAAATATATTTAACTTTACTCTTTTATCCTTAAAAGTAATTTACACTTGGGTAAAACTGGAGAAAAAAGCTTATATAAGGGGTGTAAAGAGATAAACTAGTGGTGTAAGTATAATCACTCTTGAGTTATAACTGCGAAGCTAAAGTGTCATTTTTATTTATTTATTTATTTATTTTATCATGAATTATACATATAGCATTTTCGACAAAAATTCTAAGTTTATGTACTCTGGGGGATCTATGCATAGAATTGTGTTGTTTGAGTGAATCGCATCATACAGTTATTAATATACATCCTCTTAAGTAGGGGTGATCCAACCCCCTACAATTTTAAAACCACCATTTATATATTAGTATTAATTATTAATTATTTTTAAATATTAATATTAATTATTAATTATTTTTAAATTATATAGATTTGCTCCTTTTAAATTTTTAAAAAATTAAAAATAATTATAAAAAAAAAAACAGTTAAAGTTTGACTTTTATAACAAAATAAATCATAAGTTTTTAATTTTATTAATTTAAATTCTAATCTTTTGATTCGTTTTCAATCAAAACTATTTGCTTATTTTTATTAAGTAAAATTGATGGAAAAAAATTATATTTTAATCATTAAACTCAATAAAGATGTACATAAAATGTCTAAAATATTATTTTTCATTGAATTTAATGACTAAAATATCTTATTAGTTTTTACTTAATGAAAATATGAAAATGATTTAAATTGAAATCAATTTTTTTTTTTAAAAATATCAGGGTCAAAATTGTCAAAATTAAAAATTTAGAATTTATTTTGTTACAAAGATCAAATTCTGGGATTTTTTTATAATTTTTTCAAAAAATGAAGTTGTTCCTTGACCTACACCTTTTGATCTATTTGATCTATGAAACGTAGCGTTCAAAGTATAAAATTTATCAATTTTGACAAAATATTACAACAAAAGTTGGTTTCTCATAAATAGTATTAATATATTGTCTTACAATTACCAAACCAAACTAAGTCTTAAGTCCTATCAAATGGGGTCAGCTGTATGAATCATTCTTCTCCACTTGACTCTATTCAAGCTATTTCGTTAGTCAAATTAAGGAGATTCATATCTCTATTTATTACACTAATCCACGTCAATCTAGGTCTGCCCCCTTCTCCTAACATTACTATCTACAGTCACTGCATCGCATCTCTTCGCTACTGCCTCTATTGGTTTTCGTTGTATATGACCAAAACTTCTCAATCTATTCTCTCTCATCTTTTATCGGTACTACTCCAACCCATTCTCGAATATACTCATTCCTAACTCCATCATTTCTAGTCTTGCCACACATCCACCTTAGTATCCCCATCTCAGCAACACTCATCTTATCTACATGTTGTTTCTTAGTTGCCCAACATTTCGTCTCATATAACATCGCTGGTCTAATAGTCGTTTTATAGAACTTTCCTTTTAGTCTAATGGGTACTCGTTTATCACACAGTACTTTAGACGCATTTCTCCACTTAAGCCACCCCGCCTTGATTCTGTGAGCCACATCCACTTCAATCTCTCTAGTGATTGAGATAATTAATCCTAAATAATGAAAATGTTCACTCTTAGGTAGTTCTTTGTTCTCAATCTTCGCTTCTTCTATACTTCTATTGTGACTGTTACTAAAATTACACTCCATATACTCTGTCTTAGTTCTACTTATCCTAAATCCTTTAGATTCAAATGTTTTTCTCCAAATATCCAACTTAGAGTTAACTTCTTCTCTAGTCTCATCCACTAACATGATATCATCTACAAAAAGCATACACCATGCCACATCATCTTGAATATTGCGCGTCAATTCATCCATAACTAAAGCAAAAATATAAAGACTTAAGGTTAATCATTGGTGTAACCCTATAGTAATTGGAAATTCACTCGTCTCTCCAGTAGGCGATCTAATAGTGGTCACGATACCTTCATATATATCCCTAATTTTTGTCATTTTTGTCCATAAAAATTGATGTTGCCTACATTTTATTTTTTTATTTTTTGTTAGAATATATGTCTTATGTTAGAATCTTGTGTTGGTCTCTATTCCATGACCAAATTTTTTGGTTTCGCATAAATGATAGTACAAATTGAAATTATGTTAGTGTGATAAGTCCTATGACCAAAAGTATGACATTTGGTGATTTAGGTATCAAAGTAACCATAAAATCAATGCAAATAAAAATAAGCACACAACAAAATACAAACAATTTATGTGGTTTGGCTTATAGCCTACGTTTACAGACAATACAATAAGTATATTTCACTACGGAGGAAACAAGTTTATATACAATAAGAATATTTCACTATAGAGGAAACAAGTTTATAAGTGAACTCAATTATCACTCACACATGAAAATATACTCAAGTCAATCCTTTGTATGTCCAGCTAATCCATACAAGAAACTCACTCTATATTTTTTCTGGGTACTCACTCTCTAAGATTTATCTTTGTTTAAGTTATGTTGGACATGACAATTTAGCCCTTTTTTCTAGTTGAACCTCCAAAGTATAGAAAGTCAAGGGTCATATGGCAAATATAAGAAATTTTACAACTCTACATTTTTGGTTGAACTATAGCGATTCAGGTTTAAACTCGACCCATTTAATGTTATGGATCCAAGTTTTATTGTCTTTTACGATTATTCATGTCTTATTTCTCCTTATTCCTCATTGAGTTTGGTTATTGGAGTGTCTTGGTTGCGTTTAGAACAGGTCGGGAGTTAGTTTTTCAAAATGGTTCCTACCCAGATTTTGGCTTCTTCGCTCAAGCGACACTCCTTGCACTCAAGTAGTTTTTAAGAACTCTCAGTACTTTTGCAAGCCTTCAGAAATACTGGAAATTGGCATTCTTCGCTTGAAAAGTACTTCTTGCGCTTGAGGGGTGGTTTTCTGTTTGCAAGACTTCTTGGAGTTTGTATTTTTCACCCGAGCGGTAAACTTCTTCGCTCGAGCAATCTCACTTATTGTGTCTGGTTGCTTGAGCGATTTGCATGTATATCAGTTCGTAAAAGTCACTTTTTGAGTCACTTTTTCATCTCTCTCTCTCTCTAAACATTCTAAAAACCCTAGATCTTGTAACGTCCTCAAAATATAGGATAAATCAACCTAAGAGATTTACAAGCATAATATGAAATGTATTACTTCCATTCATCAGAGGGTATATTACAAAAAAGATTGCATGCATTACACTTTCATAAATATTCATTCTGAAACTACAGCATGTAACACTAATTAACAACAACAAAATAAATGCCCTACGGGCTTACATCTTTCCAAGAGATAACTTGGTTACAACAAAAGTGAGAGTCATAAGCTCTTTACAATTAAAGCCCTAGGCTTAAGAAGAAAACATATAAACATATGGGTAACAAAAACATAGCCTTCAGCCCCGTCCTCTCAAACTATGCCCTTAGAGGTGGCATGTCACATGTACTTGAAAATGGTTTCCCAAGTAAGGTGAGCCAAAGCCCAGTAGAGATATGCTAAAACAATATATGAGAATTAACTAAGATATCAACATCAGATAAATGTTTGATACTTGCAAACCAACTTACACACTTTCTATGACCAATCAATATCGACATCTATACTTCAGTCCATTTCTATTCATTTATCCAAATTAATTCATTGATATAGTTCATTATAATCTAAACAATTCAAAACGAGACTACAATTCATTTATTAATACTTCAATAACAACCATTATTAAAACACTTCTATTTTCTTGCCATTTTATGGAATCACATCCGAGGGGACCGACACCCATATATATATATATATATATAAGATTTTAGGACTTTCACCCTGGACACTCCGGCCAACTTAATTTTTAATGGAGTCCATCCCCTATCTCTTCCCAAACACGATACATATACAATGTATTTAAAAGAGTGTCATATACAATGACTAACCAAATCACATATTCAATTGTTTAGTCAAACCGTCATATTCAATGACATAATTCAAATGATTAGTTTCAATTCACCTAATCATCATGCAGTTTTTACAACAATCATAGCTATCCTCCACTAATAGTCTAAAACAGATATTTCTAAACAGATAAGCAAATCTATCGAATAGATAATTTTCTAAATTTTTCATAGGTGAGTGAGTTATCAAATCCAACTACACCATTCATTTACACATCCTTCCAATTTCATATTTCCTCTATCAATTTATACAAAATAATTATTTAACACGAATTAGGGCAATTTTTCCCCTTTTTTCAAATATCAATCACAAGTCTAAACTTCATCATTTTAACCCATATAATCCCATCTTCAACACCCTACATATATTTTCATGACCCAAAATAGAAAACCCCTCTTTCAAATTTTAAGCTCAAACCCTAACTTCACTCACATCTTCCCAAATCCCATAATTTATACAAAATGATAAATACCTATGTTAAAACTCATATTAAAGAGTAGAATATTCCTACCTCAAATGTAGAGCTCAAAGAGGAAGAAGGAGAAACCTGAAGATGCCCAAAACTCAAACTTTCTTGGATCAAATGGAAGCCCACGAGTTGCTCTACCTTTTTAACAAAGGGACTAGGGTTGAGAGACCCCTAAATCAAGGTGTATTTATAGAGAGAGAGAGAGAGAGAAAGAGAGAGTATTTTAGAGAGAGAAGGAGCTGGGCTAGGCTTTTGGGTGAAAGAGATACAAAAAATGATGTAGAAAAGCTCTGCTACGAATTGATATACGCAGTCCTCACTCGAGCAAAGAAGTCATCGCTCGAGCGACCAAACACAATAGTGACCTCGCTCGAGCGATGCGCAAGAAGCATCGCTCGAGCGTAGAATACAAAGCTTCAGGTCTGCCACAGACGCACACGTATGCTTGAGCCCAAGAAGTCTCGCTCGAGCGAAGAAGCAATTTCACTAGGCTCGCTCGAGCGCAAGAAGCTTCGCTTGAGTGAAGAACTTCCCCTTCCCAAAAAAACTGCATCTGGGAGAAAAACCTGAAGACCCTCAAACCTTGCTCGAGCGCAAGAAACCTCGCTCGAGCGAATAAGCAAATTACACAAGGCTCGCTCGAGCACAAGAAGCCTCACTCGAGTGAAGAGGCCAAAATCTAGGCAACAACAATCTAAACTAATCAACAATCAACCTGTTCCAAACACGTCCAACAAGTTCCAATACTCAAATACAAAGAGTCAAAGGGGAAAAACAAGACATGGATACAATATTCAACTACGAAACCCAAGTCCGGGACACAATGAAGGTCGGGGTAAAACCGGGATCGCTATAGATCTAGAGCTTCTCTCTTTAAAACTCACATTCTCTCTACAAATACACATAGATCCATTGATTTCTTCACCTATGTCCCTTTGATAAAAAGATAGAGCATACCGAGAGCTTCGCTTAATCGGAACAAAAGTTGGATATCGGCGTCTTTGAAGTTTCTCCATTTTTCCTCTTATCTTTTAAGCTTAAGGTAGGGATTCTCCGCACTTTCTTATGATTTTTAACTTAGTTATTTTCTATTTCTAAAACAATATTATGATTTGGGGATTTTTAGGCAAATCTAGGGTTTTGGGTTAAAAATCAAAAGAGGGGTTTTTGAATAGATTCTTGAAAATGGTTATGGGATTGCGAATGAGAATGAGTAATGTAAAATGATGTGTTTTTATCCTTGGGAATGATTTATAAAGAAAAGAGAGTTTGCCTTTAAAGATTTCAAATGTTGATTTTGAAAAGATAATGGAATTGATGTTGGAATTGTGAAATTGGGTTGGTGTTGATAGGAATGGTGAAGTTGGATATATATTATCACTCACATCTTGAAATTTGAAAAAGTTTATCTTTATGGAAGATCTATTTATCTGTTTAGAGATATCTGTTTTGGGTTATCGGTGGAGGATAGCTATGATTGTTGTAGAAATTGCATAAGAACTAGGAGAATTGAAACTATTTTCTCATCCATTTGCATTGGGCATTGTTGCATATTAACACATTGAAAATGTTTATTGTTTTAAGAAAAAGTGGTAAATACTTGGTAAATCTGGATAGGGGTGTGGTGACGATGTTAAGTTGGCCTGTCTGTGGTGAAAGACCAGAAACTTGCGAGGATAGGTGTCAAGCTTTCTAGTTAATACCAGTAAAAAGAACAAATTGGTAGTACTTGTATAGTCTACTTGCGGACACTCTACTTGCAGACACGTACCTAGAGATTCACAAAGTTGACACATTGAAAATGTTTATTGCTTTAAGAAAAAGTGGTAAATACTTGGTAAATCTGGATAGGGGTGTGGTGACAATGTTAAGTTGGCCTGTCTGTGGTGAAAGACCAGAAACTTGCGAGGATAGGTGTCAAGCTTTCTAGTTAATACCAGTAAAAAGAACAAATTGGTAGTACTTGTATAGTCTACTTGCGGACACTCTACTTGCAGACACGTACCTAGAGATTCACAAAGTTGTATTCATAGTCCTGCTTTTTATTGAAAAAGGAAACATTTTATGAATTGTGATATAAACCTGGCATTGCATGGTTTTAGAAACAGATATAAATGTTTGTCATGAGCATTGCATATGCATTCACCTTATGACTTTGTTAAGATTCATAAACTATGCTGTAGTATCTCTACTGGGATTTGGCTCATCCTATATGGAAAATCATTTTCAGATGCTGGTGATATGCCTCCACCAAGGCAATAGCTTGGGAGGACTTGAAGAAAGAGCTTCATTTTGCTTACTTGTTGAAATTATTTTTGTACAAGCCTAGGACTTTATCTATATTGAGTTTAAAACTTACTTTCGTTGTAACCAAGCATCGTCGTGAAAAATTGTAGCCATTAGGGCATTATCTTATTTGTTTATGTTCATCCTATTTTCTTATCATATAACATATGCTATAGATTCTGGATTAAACTTGTGAATGTATATCTACATATGTTACTCTTTTATACAAGTAATTGAAATTAATGGAGGATAATTATTTTATCATGTGTTGTCATTTAATTAACATAATGTATGGTTTATTGTCATTTGTTTCGGGGCATGACATGAACATCTTCAAGCTCCAAGATTTAAGGTGGGCTTGGTGGGCCAATTTAGGTGGACTATGTATGAATGTATGTATGAATGCCATCATATATTAAATGTTTTCACATATATAATCAGTGCATGCAAAATGTGAGCCATTATTTTTGACAAAACTTTATTTTATTTTGGGTTAATTATACTAAAACTTCCTCAATTATCAGCAAATATCATATTATCCCCTTTATCTACAAACTCATATATATTAACTCCTTAACTACGAAAATCGTAAAAATGCATTCCTTTTGAGAGTAGTCTATAGGGGGTTTGTAGGGGGTTAAAATGATACATTTTATAGTTGAAGGAGTTAAAATATACAGGTTCATAAATAAGCAGGTAAAGTGATATTCGCTAATAATTGAGGGGTTTGGGTGTAAATAACTCTTATATTTTGTAGATAGTTTTAAGGGACAATTTGGGACATTTAATATATTTATATTTTGAGTGATTAATAACCCTCACTTTTTTTGACCTCTAACTTCATTGAACATATACTCACTAAAATAACTCCACACCTCTCCATAATTTCCAAAATATCTCTTTATTTACACTCCCACCTACACCAACCCTTTTTTCGACAAAACTCTCCACTCTCCTTTGATAGACCCTCTCAGTTCCTCTAACAAACCCCCTTGCTCTTTCGCAACCCCTACCTTTACTGCAAACACTTCCACCCTCCCTTGTTATCTCTTATTTTCAACAAACCTATTTCCTATATTTCTTCTTTGCCACCACCTACCTCTAATGTCACTCCTTCAACCACCTTATCAGCCATAGCTCAATCTCGTTTCTTGCAACCATCACCCACTCCTTTGTAGCCCCATAGCACCATCACCCACCCTCATGCTAAACCCTAACCGTAGAGAAAAGGAACCACGAATTACTATTGTGATCAATCAATCGATCATAGGTGGAGGTGAGACTGGGTTGTGGTGATGGTTATGGAGGATAGGTAGAGAGGTGGTGAAAGATCAAAGGGAGTTTAGGAATGGATAAGCAGTAGCGGGTAGGGGTGTAACATTGGTTCGCTTGGCCTACTCGAGCCTGAGCTGAAGCCGGCCCACTGTCGGACCACGCAGGCTCTTGTCAAAATTCGGGCCTGGTCGGGTAGGCCCAAGCGCACTCAAAATAGGGCCTGTAGGCCTGGGCTCAAGCTCGAGCTGAGGGTCGGGGTTGGCGGGCCTTTTTTTTTTTTGCGAAAAATAATTGATATATATTATATATATAGATTATTTATGAGAGATAAAAAAAATAAAAGAAAATTTGTACTATAGTATTTTAGTTAAGATTAATGAGATGTTTAGTTATGTTTCATGTTGTGGTATTTAGCAATAGTTATGTATGATTTATGGTTTTTTAGTTATGACTAAAAAAGTATGAAACTATATAATTTTCTTTTTTTGTTATGATATTATTTTAATTATTATGATTCATAAGAGTTATTTGGTTATGGCTCCTTATAGTTATGATTAAGTATCAAGTTATGTCATTTTCTACTTCAGTCATGACTAATTTTCTTTTTAAGTTATGATATTATTTTGGTTATGCTTAATGAGATGTTTCGTTAGTATGTTATGTTTTGCAGTTATGACTCAAAAAGTATGAAATTATGTAATTTTCTTATTTAGTTATAAGGTATGTACATAGTTTTCCCCGAAAGAAAATGAAATGAGTAATTTTATATATATCAAAATGAAATGAAATATTACAATCATTAAATTAAATTGATAACATTTAATGAATAATTTTTATTGGGAGATTTATTAGAAAATCATTTTTCAAGTGTTTGTATCCTAATTAATTCATAAGATATATTGTTATATTTCAATAAGTCCTATTATTTGAACATTTGATCTACCAAATCATAATTCTCATATTTAAAGTATTTTATAGACATTTCTACCCTTACAAATATTTTTTGAACGGTTAGCAATTTGGTGATGTGAACATTCATATTATACAATGTGAATATTCACATTGACGTGTGAATGTTCACATTGATAGTGCGAACATTCACATTGACGGTGTGAACATTCACATCACGGAACATTTACACTGTAAATGTGAATATTATTAGAGATATTTTGGTAATTACGTCACTCATATGACTTATTGAAATATAACAAAATAATGTGGACTAAATGGAACATAAGTAGGTAAAAAGGGATTTATGTAAAAGTGTCCCATTTTTATTTCAAAATGAAATAAATTTTTACAAAAATTTATATCATTAAATAAAATAGATTTAGATTATTGATGATGGTAGAGAAATTGCATTGCTATAAGTCAAATACATCCCAACTAGGTTGGCACCTACTAGCTTACCAATCATTTTCCTTATACTCCACTTCAATAATCTAATAAAAACATTACGAAATTAAATAGTGAAAAAAAAAATTGTTGATCAATTATCGGAGGAGCTGGACAATTCACTCGGGGAGCCCAATGACGTATCATCTAAATTGCCTTGAGTTCTATCATTTTCACTACAATCTTGTCTTTTTGTAAGTGCATGCATATCATCTCTCGATATCATAAGTGCCTTAGCCATTTGGGGGTGAAAGTCTGTTGCGATTATCACTCAATATCTGTCCACCTGCATTAAAAGCTATTTTAGAAGCTGCTACAGAAATATGAACGGTTAATATATCATAGGCCATCTAAGAAAGCATACGCCACATAATTTTATTTTGTTTCCACCAATCCAAAATATCAAAAACATCATCCTTATCCACAAGTGGGTTATCCAAATAACGTTGTAATTCAGAACTATTTATGATTGCATTTTGAGATATTCTTCTAGTTTTTATTGCTAAAAAAGAACTTAATCTTCCAGTTCGAGACGAGGCCGATGTAGTGTGTATAGGTCTATTTGTAGGTATATCTTCCTTATACTCTTCAAATAATTTTTTGCAAGTTTGCATAATAGGGTCAAATTGTTTATATTAGCAAAAATAAGTTGTAAAATTCTTGTAAACCAGTGTCTCTATACATAGGATCAACTACGATGGTTAAACCTAAAAAATAAGGCAATGGATCAAAATATTTATCAAATTTTTCTTTCATTGCAGTAATAATGACGACATAATATTCACTACCCATATATTTTGTGAAAACTTTCATTATTTTTGCTAACATATGTAAAAAATAATTTTGCTAACATATGTGAGGTAGGTATATATATATATACAAGAAAATAATTTTGTTGCAGTATGAAAAACCTTTAGAAAATCTTTATATAAGTTTATGTGGCGCCAATTATCTTCTGTGGGAGTCAATACTCTTATTGTTGTTATTGCAAAAAATAAATCTATTTTTTTCTTTATTTACAAGCTCTTTTTAACATATTATACGTTGAATTCCACCTGTGTCTACATTTAAAATTAATTTTTTAAATGACATACTTTCTCAATAACAAATTTTTCTATATTTTGAAACTCAATTAGGAGAAGACATAATAACAAGAACCACACGCTTTGTTACCAGTACAGAAGTCTCATATACATGCTGTAGACCGCCTCGAACTCTCTCCGAACGCCCCCCTTTTTCGGAGAGAGCCCGAATTGGGTTCTAGCTACTACAGTTTGGACTCCTGTCACGGTTCTGAATCTAATCTCACAAAGTGCAATGTAAGACTGATAAATCACCAAAGAGTCCAGATCCAACAATTGGTTTTGAAAAATCAATTTTAATAAAAAAGCGTCAAACATGGACTGCTTTGCCAGATTACAGAGTCGCCACCTAAATATTTTGTTTTTGGGAAATTTAGGAAATCCTAACTCGTGCCTAAGGCCATGTGTTCGTCATCACCAAAGTTGCCTCGGCTCGGGAACTTGGGTATGAGAGGGGAAGGTCCTAAAATGAGCACCCCCGCTCGCCCGATCAAAGGATTGGCCTCTACTAACATGATATACTATTTTGAAAACACATGTGTTCTTATTCCGGTTATTACTTACTATGTGATGCACACAGCATACAAGTATAGACTAGATCGCCTAAATTTCGAACAAAACATCTCATGTTTGTTTTTCGAAAATGGTTTGAAT
Organism: Camellia sinensis; assembly: GCF_004153795.1. NCBI lineage: Eukaryota > Viridiplantae > Streptophyta > Magnoliopsida > Ericales > Theaceae > Camellia > Camellia sinensis. Next base: position 495,998 of record NW_021028740.1, on the reverse strand, counting down.
TTGCCACCCTCAAGTGGGCTAAAATGCGGATTTGCCATCCTCAAGTGGGCTTAAAACAACATGATTTTGCCACTCTAAGTGGGCTTAAAACGCACATTCTGATGAATTGTTCCAATTCAATCAATGAAGCCTACATCCACAGGCATTCATGTAGTTTATCAATTAAGCAAATAGCCTCATGGCAAACATGCTATCATGATAACACTTAAACACATGCAAGGATGCTAAAGCATAAACACTTACAGTATACTCCGAGCAAAAACAAAAAGCTAGTTAGAAATATGCATGATCCTAACTATACAAGATGCCTAATGTAACACATGCAAAATGCAACTAAAATAGGCTCGGCTATCTAATCATGACATATGATTCAATTTGATAACATGTTATTGATCACGTATTCAAATAGGTATTGAAATACGATGCAGTTTGAATGATGCGCCGAGCCCGGTGCATGTAATACAGATGAATAATGCAAACACACATAGCATAAGGTATGCTAATCAAAATATGCCCTAAACTAACCATCAAAAGCTGATAAGTAAAAGGGAGAAAGAAATGGGATTAGAAGACATGCACACACGCACGCACACTTATTACATTAATACGCCCTCTCGACGGAGGGTCCGAATAATAAGCTAACTAGCTACGCTAATTAAGCTAACTATTACAAACCAACAAATTAACTAACTATTCTAGCTAATTAATTACAAAACTATTGAGTAACTAGCTATGCTAAGCTAATTAGAAAATTACAGTAATGAATTAAATTAGCTAAACACATCAACTAATTAATTACAAAACCGGTAAATTAACTAACTAAGTAAAGCAATTAAATGGCCTCGAGGGCGATAGAGAAATGCATGCTCGGTTCGCTTCACCCGGAAATGCATTGCCTTGCCATGAGTTATCTCTGTTTGCACTCGCACTGACCTCAGAGCATCGAACACACTTTCAGGTTGCATCTGCCCCAAAACAGGAGCATTTTGGAAAATTTTGCTGCAAGTGGTCAGCAGGCTACCTCAACTGGCCGGCCGGCCACTTCAAGTGGTCAGCAGGCTAGTGCAAGTGGCCGGCCGGCCACTTCCCTTTCCAGAATCCCAACTTTGCTGCAACAGAGATCAACAAAGGCACAACAACGCATTTACAAGGAAATGTGTATGCAACTACTCTTCTTATCATTTCTCAAGCTTAAAGGAGCGTAGTACTCGACTCTCAAGCCACCAATCACGCATCTCAATGCATGATAGCCAAAGAGCCAAACTCGCACAATATTAGTGAATGCACAAACAACACATAAGAGCCTCCGCCTCTATCATGCATGATCAAGGGGGTTGGCGACCAAGAAACGCAACACGTTTCATCACTTTGAGTATGAAACATGCCACATTCCTTGTGTTTGGATTAATGTCCGATCCAAACACAATGCAATGCAAACAAGATCCTTATCTTTCAATGCTAAAGTGGCATGCACAAGACTCTATCATGTAAACAATGCATACATGGCATGTTTAAAAGCTAAGGCATCAAAGCTAGTGAAGTGTATTACACATGAGGCATGCACTACAATGCTCAAATGGTCAAACCAACTATGGACAGACCTAAGACAACTCAAAACAGTGGCCAAAACACACTAAGACTTAGGCACGAAAAGCAAGGAACGCATGCTCATCCGTTTGCTCGCAAGCAAGGTGCAAAACTTAATTTTCAAACACATTGAAAGAGTGACATATATGAGACCATGACAAAGGTACAAGCACTGAAATCATATGCCAAATGATGACATATCATGCAAACAACACAGGTATAAAATGCTAGAAGACTTAAGCATTAAAGCTAGCAAATGACACATCACTAGGACTATGCAATGCAGTGCTCAATGGACTAAACCAGCCCTAAATAGACCTCATGCATGCCAAGATAGTGGCCAAAATGCTTTGAAATAATAGCATGAAAGGCAAGATAATGATGCTCATGCATTGGCTCATCAACAAGGCATAAGGGCACAACTCTTAAACACAATTAAAGAGTGATAAACATGAGAGTATGACAAGGCTATATGCTCTGAAATTATGTGTTTAATGATGCCATATCACATAAACATCACAAATAAGGCATGGTAGAAGGCCCAAAGCATAAGGCTAGTAAAGGGCACTACAAAAGAGGCCTGCAATACATAGCACAAATGTCCAAACCAGCTCCAGACAGAGCTTAATTAGGCTAAAAAAAAGACCAAAACATGCTGAAATGGTAGCCCAAAAGCCTAAGCAAGCATGCATACGTATTGGCTCATAAACGAGGCATAAGGCACAATTCACAAAAGCTATGAAAGAGTGGAATATGTGAGAGTGTGACTGTGCTATACACACTAAAATCATGTGAGAAATGAGGCTATGGCATGCAATCACCACAAGTAAAGCATGCAAGAGGTTTTGAAACTCAAGGCTAGTCAAGGCCTTTACATTACAACCATGCACAACAAGTCTCACATGGACAAGATCACTCAAAACAAAGCTAAGGCATGCTAAAATAATACCAAAAACATGCTTGCATAGAGATAACACAAGCTAGGATTAGAGGCATAAAGCATGAAGCATGTTAAGCCTACAAGTAGGATTGCACTACAAGTATAAAAACCAAGCAAGGGGCGTCCCCACCAACCAAAATCAGAGTAAAAGCATGCCAAAACTTGGTTAAAAGCATGCTGGAGTGTAGCCAAAATAAGCTAGAATGGTGGGCTAAAGCATCAAGCATACAAGGCTAATTAGCAAAATTACACTATAAGTGTAAGATGTGAGCAACCAATGACCAAACCAGCCAAAAATAGAGTTATGGTAGGTCCAAAAAGCCACAAAAACATGCTTGAACTCAGCTTAAGAAAAGGAGAAATGCATGCTCATTTGGTAGGCCATCAATGCATGCAAACAAGACAAGAGGAGAGGGGACCACCCCCTCCCATTTTGGACTTCAAAACCACCTTTCCACCACTGAAATTCCTTTGGAATTCAGTGGTTTAAAGGCCAAGAAAAGATGGTTTCAAAAGCTTAGGAAGTTGGCTCAAAAGGCTTTACAAGCCAAAGAGCAAAGGGAGAGACAACCCCCTAACACAAAAGGGGCTTAAACTACCATTTTTAGGACTGAAAAATAGAGTTTTTTTCAGTTCAACACCACCCCAAAAAACAGCCCCAAAGTAGTTGAAAACTATGGCAAAGCTAGTATGCAAAACAAGCTTACAAGTTTAGACTTTTACCTCTTGAAGCACAGCATAAGAACAGCCACTTTCTTGGCTCAAATGACCTTCCAACAGCCCAAAAATAGGTTCCAAGGGACCTTAGCGCAATAATATGCAACTTTGATAAAGGATGCCTAGGCAAACTAGAAGTATTTCTCTACTTTTATGCACAAAAGGGCAAGAGAGAGTGAACTATAGAGAGAGAGGCAGAGATTTAGCTCTGAACATTTTCTAGAGAGAGAGGATTTTTTAGAGAGAGAGGCTCCCAAAATTGCTTCAATGTTCTCCCTTTCCAAAATGAGTGATATGGCTCCATATATAGCAAGAATAGAGCTTTGGTCGAAATATCTGACTTTGGAAATATCTTGAGCAGTGTACAACAGCTGGAGGGAAAAGATCTGCGAAAAAATGAATTTTTTGAAAAAGTGGCCGGCAGGCTACTTCAAATAGCCGGCCGGCTACTTTTCTGGCCGACAGCAAAAATCTGTTCTACAAGTCAAATTTCAAATAGGCATATCTCCTTCATCTGGAATCCTTTTCAAGTTATTCTTGTGTCCAAAGTGAAGCCCCGGAAGTAAGCTTTCCAATGGTGGAAGCCTCACATCAAAATTCCAACTGAACAAAAAGTTATGCCCTTTTTGGTGAAGCTGCTCAGTTTTGATCCTTCCCGGATTCATGCCGAACTTCTCCTCAACTAACTTTCTTCTCTCCTCTCCTCTTTTCTTCAACTCCAAACCCCTAAACAAGGTGTTTTGAAAGATTTTTCAAAGATTTCATCTATCTTTCATTCATTTCCACTTTGTCCTTGCTCGGTTTACCGAAAAGCACAACATTTAACGAAATGCAAGCCTCGGAACATCGTAGGAACTTCTTTTCAAAAATATTTTGAAAGAGAGGGTTTTAAGATCTCAAAATCATTTATTCAAAATAGTTTTGGTCCAAAAGGGGTGTGAGGTTGGAATTTGACTCTCTCCTCTTGCCGAAGAAATTGAACTCTTGCACTACACAACTTTCACCACTAAGTAAACCATCAGTAGCGCCCAAGTCTTAAGGACGGCCAAAAATGAGGTGTCTACACATGCATAGCTTCTTTAACAATCAAATTTAAATATGAGTACAACAACGAACATGAAATAAATCACCACCAGTTGATTTCAAATGCTCTACAGTTTGATTATAATATGATACATTATATAAACTAATGGTAAATATTTTATTTTGTAAAGTCCACTCATATAATACATTCCTTATTATTACCCCAAGTGAATGACTAGTGTATGGAAGTTCAACTAATCTAAGTGAAATAATTTTTTTATTTAATTTCCAATCATTATCAATATAATATTCTTAAATTTTTTTAAAATCCTATTTCTAGTAGTATTTCTTGAAAAACCTTGATATTGACATGTAAAACCTCCGTAAATCATTTGTAAAAAATCGGGATATTTGTTAGTAGTAAAAGGTTACTCTTTTTTAATAATATAATTAACTACAGAATCTTGTGCACGTGCAGGATCATATGAAAATATTTATAAATTACCAGTTGATGAACCCCTTAATTACATTTGAGTTCTAATATCTGATTGTTGACTTTGTAAATGTCTTTGAGCGTGCCTTTTTAGATGACTAATACCTCCCACCTATACAACACTAAATAAATTTACAGTTGTACCATCAGGATTAGTTGCAGATACTTTTTCAAAATGCTCCCAAACAATATTAGACGTGCCCCTAGATGATGATGTTGCTCTTAGAAGAGGGATATTAGATAAAGTAGAAGAAGAATCAATAGATTCATATTGTGTATATTGATCAACATTGACATAAACATTAGGAAAATTAGCATCCATAGTAATTTAAGTAAATAATATATATTTACTAATAATTAATTAAAATAAAGAGTAATAATAAATATGAACAACAAGAAGTGATATATGTTAACAAACAATTAATGTAAAAAAATGAGTAACTAATAAATATTAATTAAAATGGTTAATGTTACTGACTAGCGAATGTGATACAAAAATTAACTTTTCTTGGTAAAAGCTTCTTCTTACACGATTACAATTATGACTTAGGAATGAGAGTTGAAAATTAAATGAGACAGTTGAGAATTGAGAGAGAATGAGTGTCACGACCCAAACTCGCTCCTATAGGTTTAACATCATAACCAGCCAGTAATTTGGGGATTACCAAAGGCCTCTAATTTGAATATCTTATAACATAAGGAGCTGCAGAAGCAAATATACAAAATACAACATCCATTGAGCTGTGTAGACATACATGGGACCGAAAATTTCAAAACTTATATACATACATGTGACGTCATAATTACAGTAGTCCTACATCACATTTGTTACAGATATAACCAGAAGGGGACTTAAACCAAAATACAAATAAAACAAAGTCTTATACGTTCACAAAACATAACCACATGACTTTCGGAACCTCCTCGGGAGACACAAGGGTTGGCCGACAAAATAGAGCTCCAGGCGATCATCATTAAGCCTGGTCACGTGCCTGATCACCTACATACATAAGTAATAGAGTGAGTGGAAGCCCAGTGAATAATAACAGAGTAAAGGGTTTTATTGAATGATGTTCCATATCATATTTGGAAAACAAATTCCATATTAGAAACATATTCATATTCTTATACATAAATCAGAGTTCATATTTAATCATATGTGGTACATCTATTAGCGCTAACAAAATAGATATAAAATAGATGGTGGTTATGAATAACCAGTTCCACAAAGGAACCTCCGAATCTGGATAATAGAGAATAGACATGTTGAGCTCCATGATGGGGCCTCCGAGACAAGTAACAGATTGCAGACATATTAAGTTCCATAATGGAACCTTCGATACCGAGTAACAGCTAACAGATATACTAAGGATACCACAAATACATTTCAGAAATTAGACAATCGTTCATTGTAAAGGACATAACATTTTAGAAAACTGATCATATCATTTTAGTCAGAAAATACTTATGATCAAACATAGCCTTATAGAGTTATTACTCACAGATAGCTTCGAGAGCAGACAAATCAGATGGCTTACGGCGTATGACCTACATAAACATAATAGATACACATATTGAAACACACACTCGAATAGTACTTAACTTATTGCATTTCGTTCTTAGTGTGTTTCTAAGTCTTATTCTTATTATTATGTCTTAATTAGGGCTTAAGAATGCCTAAGATGCAATGAGAATGCCGAAATGTGGGTCAAAACACTTAGTCAAATTTACTGAAAACAGAGTCCTCGTTCAAGCGTATCTTTCTTCGCTCGAGGGAGGAGTCAAAAATAAGGATGGTCACTCGAGCGCAACTTCCGTCGCTCGAACAGTCTGTAAACTCTGCAAAAGTACTGGTTGCTTTATTTTTCCGCTCGATGCACGCTTGACGGTCATTTGAGCATGAGACTAAGGTCTTTGCTCGAGCACAACTTTAGTCGCTCGAGCAGTCTGCAAAATGTGTAAACTTCCAGAAGCATGCATTTTACGCTCGAGCCAACTTTTGGTCACTCGAGTGGAAGTGCCAAGTAAAGAGTGGTCGCTTGAGCGCAGGTTCTGCCGTTCGAGCGGAGAAACAAAATTCTTAAATTTTCAGATTTGCTTTCAAACTTCAAAACTCAACTCAAAGCTGCAATACACAACCTTTGGGCCCCAAAACTTGAGAAAACACTTGTAAACTTATAAAACATCATGAATTAAGGTTCATTACACAAAATCAAGGCCCAAAGCAAGTGAATTCTTCAAAACCAAACTTGAACAATGTGTATACATATCATGCATGTGTTGTCAAAAACTCAAACCTTCCAAAACATGTACAAATGGAGTGTTAAATTCCAAAACCACAATGAGCTCCTAGAATTGAACAAAAATGGGTCTTTGCATGTATGAATTTGCTGAAATCAACACTCAAAATCCATAAATTGCACATGTATGTATGACATGTTCATCTTCTCTACAATACTAGCTCAATTCTTGCATAACTCTACTTAATCCTCTAGAATTCATGTCCTAAATACCATAATTAGACAATCTAAGTGTTGAATCCTTACCTCAACTTCTCAATCAAGCTCTAGATAGTGAATGCACTAAGATTCCAAACCAAATCCTTGAATTCCAAGCTAATTCCTTTGATTGCACTCAATTCTCTCGTAGTCACTCTCTCTACACATTTGAAGTCTCAAAGATGGTACAATGAGGATGTAAGTGATGCTCTATAATCAACTTAAGCCTTATATAGGCTCGATTAGTGGTGATTAGTTAAAACTAATCAAATGGACATTAATTATTCTAATTTAATCGCTCCAAATCGAATTTCAATCAAACTTACCATAAAATTCTAAAAATTTCAAATAACACATAAATCAAGTCAATTTTGTGATCAGATGCCAATAAGGCCTTTAATTCGCAGAACAAAACAAAAACACAAACAAATATTCCTACAACAGATAGATATAAACACAAATAATGCAATACACATACAATTAATTCAGAATTTCATCTTAATTACTCATTAAGCATTCTTAATCATGGTTTAATGGCTAAACATAGTTCGAGGTTGTTACAATGAAAGTTTGAGAGAGAGATTTGGTTGTGATTGTGTTTGTGAAAAATAAAATGGGACATAGGTGATATTTATAGGAATTGAGGAGGGGAGGGGTCAAATTTGAAAAATAATAATAAAATTGCCCATTGTACCAATGGTCAAATGACAGTTTTTTGAAGAAAAAAAAAATGCCTATTTGTTGCACAAGTTACTATTAGAGAGGGTCGGACCGGGCTAAGTCAGGCCATCAGGGGGAAAAAAATTTTGGGCTTAACGAGTCGAGCTCACGTGCTGGATCAGGCCTCAAAATAGATGGCCCAGGCCTAGGGTCTTAGGCTGGACTCGAGCTACGCCCAGGCCAGGCCACGCCGGACTGCGGGCGAGCTTCAGGTGGGTCATGGGCCGGTGGGCCGAATTTACACTCCTAGTAGCGGGAATTATTTAGGGAGAGTTGTCTGAATAAGAAAAATGAAAGATGTGAGCATCTTAAGGGGAAAAAAAATAGGGACTAATAGCAACACTTTTTTTTTTTTTTTGTGAAAAATGCCATGCAATCTTTTTTTTTTTTTTCCAAATTGTAAGATACTAGTTTATTAATAAAATTAAATTTAAATTAAAGGAATCAATATTATTCCATTAATTCAAATCTCTGACCTTCCACCATATCGTAAAGCATGATTATAAAATTATTTCGCCAAAAACCAAACTTCCATGCAATCCTTCATTTGCCAATCAATGCAATGTTAAAAAAAATAATGAATTGACACGTGGCAATAAATAACGAGTTTGGATTCCAATGCAAAAAAAATAGAGTTGCCTTTGGCTTGTTTTAAGTTGTAGGTTAAAAGTTATTTTTTAATTTTTTTTTGATTTTTTAAAAAAAATATGTAAAAAAAAAAAATTCAAAATTCAAAAAATTGATTTTTAGCTAAATTTTATTGCGTATGGTTTGCTAGAAAAAGAAAAGAAAAACTTGCCGATCAACTAAACAAGAAGGGAAGAGAAATTATTTTGTTTCCTTACATGTTTGATAAACTTAAAAATTAAAAATTAAAAATGAAGTACAAAAATTAAAATTAAAATTGTTTGGTATGTATTGAAATCATATATATATATATAATTAAAAGTTGTTTTTTTCGTATGTTTAGGTGGCATATTATAAGTATTTTTTTTTTAAAGAGAGTTACGTCATCATGTATTTTTTTAATTACATATAGAGTTTTACACAAACCTAAACCTAATTTAAATGGGATAAATTACACAGACACCCCCTGAGATTTCTATTTAATACAGATCTCCCCTCATGTTTGAAAAATTGCATTCCCCTCCCTAAGATTTGTAATCTCATTATAAATTACTCACTAGATTGCTAATGTCATACCTAAAACTTTTCTATATGACCAGTTTGCCTTTTTTCCTACAATTTCTTCTTCCTATTATCATGACTATATTCTACAACTTTTCATCATTAAATTCTACCTGAACATATTCTTATTGAATGATATACGAATATAAATTTTATATAAAATTTTCAAACACAATGATATAATTTAATGGTGACCTTTTACTTTAAAATAATTATTAATGTCTTAATATTAATTTATATTTAATTTTTTTATTTAACATGAAATTATTTATTACAAAATTTTTATATTTAATTTAAATTTTATATACCTATGTACATTATGAATGAATAATTCAAAAAGAATATTAAAGAAAAAAAAATCAATACTTGAAATGATTAATTTATGTATTTTCTTCTTAATCCAATCACAATATATTTATATTTAATCTTTTAAATAAATTTTGTGTAGTTCTACTTCTACATATTTTTATTTTCCAAATGAATATAAAAGAAAATTAAATAGATAGAATTACTTTTAATTTTATGTTATTAGTTCTTTTTCTAATTTAACTATTATTTTTAATATCAAAATGAGAATTTATTTTACTATTTTATAATCTAATATATATCATACAAAATTATTATAAGATAATTACACTTTTATAATATGATTGAATTAAAATTATCAAAATACACAAATTAATTAACTAAATATATATATATATATATATATGAGTATTCAAGTAATAGTTTTATAGAATGATAGCGCCAATATTATCGAAATAAATAATTAAATCATACTTTAATTTTGATTTTAAATTAAAATTAAAATTACTTTTTTATAACGCACATTGTCTTAGGCGCACCAATACAAATGCAATGCAAAGAGACACATACGTGTAGTCAAAACAATATATCATGAGTTCGAGTCAAGCTCTCTAAGTCCCTAACAGAGTCGCCATAAACTATAGACGCGCCCCGAGGGCCTCATGCTACAGTTCGGACTCAAATGTCACGGTTCTGAATCTAGTCTCGCAAAGTGCAATGCAAGACCGATAAATCACCAAAGAGTCTAAATCCAGCAAATCGTTTTGGAAAACTGATTTTTGTAAAGAAGTGCCAAACATGGACTGCTTTGCCAGATACAGAGTCGCCACCTAAATATTTTATTTTTGGGAAAATTTAGGAAACCCTGACTCATGCCTAAGGCCACGTGTCCGTCATCACCAAAGTTGCCTCAGCTCGGGAACTTAGGTACGATTGGGGAAGGTCATCTATGAGCACCCCACTCGTCCGATCAAAGATCGGCCTATACTAAGCATGATATCTTGTTTTTGAAAACACATGCGTTATTATTCCGGTTAATTAGCTAGAATTACTATGTGATGCGCACAGCAAAACAAGTATAGACTAGATCGCCTAATTTGGAATAAAGCATCGCATATCTATTTGTTTGGAAAATGGTTTAAAGTTTGCTACTCGTAAGTAGGCTAAAATGTGGATTTGATGAATTGTTCCAATTCAAGTAATCCAATCTTCACCCACAGGCATTCAGGCAGTTTAAACACATAAGCAGTTAGCCTCATGCAAGTATGCTTTCATGGCAATTACTAACACACATGCAAGATGCTAAAGCGTAAAAGCTTACCTAGTACTCCAAGCCAAAACAATAGCTAGATAGTAATCATTGCATGATCCTAGTTCATGTTTGAAATGGCTAATGCAACACATACAAAATGCAACTAGAAATAGGCTCGTCTATTCTAATATGACATATGAGATGCAATTTAGATAACATGTATTCAACTTGGATTTGAAATACGATGCAGTTAGTATGATGCACCGAGCCCGGTGCATGCAATGTAGATGAATGATGCAAACATGCAAGCATAAGTATGCTAATTGAAAATGACCCTAAACTAACCATCAAAAACAGGTAAGTAAAAGGGAGAAAGGCGTGGGGTTTGGAAGACAAACATCGCACACACACACGCCTATTACAACATATGCCCTCTCGACGGAGGGTCCGAATAAATAATACAAACCAACTAATTAACTAATTAACAAGCTAATTAATTATTACATAACTGAATGAATAACTAGCTACAACTAATTATTACAAAACTTAATTAATCGACAAATTAATTAACTAACTACGAAACCAAATGCTAACTAACAAGTAAGCAATTTAAACAATGTTGCCTCGGCAAGTTGAAGAAGGTGAACATGCATGCTCGGTTCCCGTCCCGGTAAGCTCTCCAGTTGCTCTTTAGAGGCTCTGTCTGCAGGGTGTCTTTGAGACCTTGTTGTTAGAACTTACCAAAACCAGTCTGGGAAATGCATCAGTGGCCTGCCAACCATGGAGAGATGCTGCCGACCACCTGCCGGCCAAAGATGGCACACTGCCGACCAAGGATGAAGAGGTGCCAGCCATCTGTAGAGCACTGCCGACCACTGATGTGCTGGGACACCAAGCTACAGCAGAGCACAAAATAGAGAAAATGGAGGGTCTCCCAAGGGTATGTACGCACTATGCCACCCCATATCACCTCAAAACATTAAGGGAAGGCATAATCGGATCCACGACCATCAATCACGCATCCCGATGCATGATGGCCAAAGATCCAACTTGTGCAAATCAATGTGAAATGAATGCACGGATAAACACATAAATGCCTAGAACTCTATCATTGATAATCAGGAGCGTCGGCGACCGAGAATTGAGACATGTTTCATCACTTGAAGTATGAAACGTCCCTCGTTTCTCATGCTCGAATTAATACTTAATCCAAACATCAATGCAACACAAGCATGGCAAACATGCAACTCAAGCAAGCAAACATGCAATGCAATGTGAACAACCTAACAAGGCTAATGGCATGCAACAACATGTGATATAACAAGCATGCAACAACATGCAAAAACGGCTAAGCATGTAACAACATGCAAACATGCAAGCATGCAATACATGCAAGGTGACAAGCATGCAACAACATGCAAAAGATGGACTTAAACCAATGTGGGCAGACCTTAACCATGCCCAAATCAGTGGCCAAAAGGTGCTGAATTGATGGTACAAAATGTTAGACAAGCATGCATGCCAATGGGTCCAAGAATTAAGGCATAAAGATGCAACTCTTAAGCACACTTAAGGAGTGAAAAGCATGCAAGTATGACAATACTACATGCTCTGAAATGATGTTAGGAATGATGCCAAATCACACACATAACACAAGCATGGCATGCATAAAGCTCAAAAGCTAAGAACTAGCAAAGTGACTTAAGCCATGGCCATACAAAGCAAGGCCCAAAGGGCTAAGGGAACCTAAAATAGTCTCAAGGCAGGTCCAAACAAGACCAAAAACAAGCTCGAAGCTAGCCAACACATGCTAGAACACAAGGCCAAAAACATGGAGCATGCAAGGCTACAAAAGAGGCAATGCACTACACCTATTGAAACCAAACATGGCATGACTTGAACAGCATGAAACAGAGTTACATCATGGTATAATAAGACTAAAAATGCACTGATATGATGACCCAAAGGCCTAGGCTTAATGGCATGCACAATGATCGATTCATGAGGCATAAAGAGCCAAGGCTCCAAGGCATTAAAAGCATGTCAAATGCAAGTGTATGACTATATTTCATGGACTGAAATAACATTTAGAATAATGGCAAAGCATGCAAACATCACATGTATGGCATGGTAGGGGTCTCATAACCCAAGGCTAGCCTAAGCATTTACACTATAGCTATACAAAGTGTGAGTGATATGGCCATGAAAGCCCAAAACAGTCCAAGAACAGCCCAAAATAAGAATAAAATCATGCTGGAGCAAAGCCAAAATATGCTAGGATGATGAGTCAAAACATCATGCACATAAAGCTAGTAAGCAAGATTTGTTCTACAAGTATATAAAGCATGCAAAGGATGACCAAACCAGCTATGGACAGAGTCATGATATGGCAAAACATCACCAAAAACATGCTGAAATGGACTCAACATAAGCTAGGATAACATGCTAAAGCAAGAAGCATATAAAGCTAGTTTATGAGATTTACACTACAAGTGTATTATACATGCATGGAGTGACAAAACCAACCCAAAACAGATCTAAGGCATGGTAAAACATCACCAAAAACCTACTGAAATGGACTCAACACATGCTAGGCAAACATGCTACTTTGATGAGCTACAAATGAGATTACACTACACATACAAGATGCATGCAAAAGGTGACCAAACCAGCCACGGACAGAGCCAAGGAAGGTCCTAAGAGTCACAAAAAAGTGCCTGAGCTAGGCCTCAAAAGTACAGAGAGGCATGCTCCTTTGGAAGGCCAAAAATGCAAGCAAACAAAAACCAAAAGAGAGGGGGTCACCCCCTCTGATTTGAGGCCTCAAAACCACATGCCTACCACTGAAAATCCACTGGATTTCAATGGCTAGAAGGCCAAACCAAGGCTAGCTCGAAGGCCTTAAAGCATGGCTCAAAACAAGGCTAAACAAAGCATACAAGAGGGCTGTACACCCCTAACACCAAAAAGACCTTAAACAAACTTCAAAAGCACTTAAAAACAAGACTTTTTTCAGTTGAAAGTAAGGCCTAAAACAATATTCGAGGATGGCCAAAATGAGGTGCAAATAAATGCTAAAAAATGGAAGAAGCTCACCCTTGAAGACCAACTTCGAAACCAGTAACCTCAGGGGCCAAAAACTCACTTTCAGAGTTCAAGTAACCTTCCCAAGAACCTCAGTCCAATGGTGGTGGTGTATCTCTATGTGTTGTAGTGTAAAAGTGCAAGAAAAATGGACTAAACCACAACAATATAGAGAGAGAGTAAGAAATATAGAGAGAGAGAGAGAGAGCTATATCTCTTCTAAAATGGCTGAACCTCTGCTAAGGATAGAGGGCCTCGCCTTATATAGAGGGAAAACAATGCAAAGTTTCTTCAAGAAGCTTGGCAAGAGCTTCATCCCTCCATACATGTGTATGGAGGGGAGATGAAAGGATTCCAGCTGGCTCAAAAGATCTGGAGTGAAACCTGCTGAGACAGGGGTTCTGCCGGCCTTCAGTGATGGCCGGTAGTGGCTCATTGATGGCCGGCAGGCTCAATCAATGGTCAGTGGCAACAAAGTGAAGGCCGGCAGGGCCAAAAGGTGGCCAGCAGTGCACCAAGAAACACATTCTGAAAGGACCAAGTCATGGTCCAAGAATGGGGCAGAAAGGATACAGGGTTTGGAAAGCTCAAACCTGTGACGTTCCGTTGTGAAAGTCGAATACCTGACGAGCAATCGAACTTGTGGCTGGATGTACCTGCAAGCACAACCGAGTCTTGAGGACGGTAAAAAATGGGGTGTCTACAGTTGCCCCTCTTTGACAGAACTCGAAAGTCACAAAGTGACAAGAATGAGTGTCAAAGCCTAAAGACGACCCATTTTTAACAAGGCCGAAGACTCAGGCAAACATTCAATATGAGCATGCAGAGATGCGCCCGTAGGCTGGGGCAAAATGCAAATGACATGCAAGATGCGATAGCATAACTTATGATTATGCAAAGAAAAACTGTAATGAAGCAATTATATATAATAAATGCGACATTTTAAGCAAGTGAATTGTAGTCCTACATATTTCCACAGAAAGAATGTAAGAAATTATGCAATTCTCACCATGTCTCACGCGGAGTGAATACAATACCGTCTGGTTCATCTGGTCGTGCCAACTTCTAAATGAACCGTACATACAATATCGTGCCTGTAAAAGAAAGAAACTCAACAGGTACAATATCGGTAGAATCATGCATAACAATGCAAGTGAAAAGTGCGTGACAACGCAAGTAAAACATGCGTGACAGCGCAAGTTAAAGGGAAGTGCGTGATAGCGCAGGATAGAGGTGTGTGCGTGACAGCGCAAGTAAAGATAGTATGCGTAACAGCGCAAGATATAGAAAAGTGCGTAACAGCGCACATAACCTGCATAAGAGCGCAAGTAAAACAAGTAAACCATGTAAAACATGCGTAACAGCGCAAGTTAAAGAAATAAAACATGCGTAACAGCGCAGGTAAAACAGATAAGTGCGTAACAGCGCACACAACCTGCATAACAGCGCAAGATAAGATAATAAGTGCGTAACAGCGCACATAACCTGCGTAACAGTGCAAGTTGAGATAATAAGTGCGAAACAACGCAAAATAACAAGCGTAACAGCGCAAGATAAGATAATAAGTGCATAACAGCGCAAGTTGAGATAATAAGTGCATAACAGCGCACATAACCTGCGTAACAGCGCAAGTTAAGATAATAAGTGCGTAACAGCGCACACAACCTACGTAACAGCGCAAGTTGAGAAGATAAGTGCGAAACAACGCAAAATAACAAGCGTAACAGTACAAATTAAAATAATAAGTGCGTAACAGCGCAAGTTAAGATAATAAGTGCGTAATAGCGCACATAACCTGCGTAACAGCGCAAGTTAAGATAATAAGTGTGTAACAGTGCACACAACCTGCATAACAGCGCAAGTTGAGAAGATAAGTGTGAAACAACGCAAAATAACAAGCGTAACAGCGCAAGTTAAAATAATAAGTGCGTAACAGCGCACATAACCTGCGTAACAGCGCAAGTTAAGATAATAAGTGCGTAACAGCGCACAATAACAAGCGTAACAGCGCAAGTTAAATAAGGGGTAATGCGAGATGCAAAACAATGCAGATTTGATGAGATGCAAAACAATGCAAATTTGATGAGATGCAAAACAATGCAGATTTGATAAGATGCAAAACAATGCAAGTTTGAACTAGATGCAAGACAATGCAAATATAAACTAGATGCAAGACAATGCAAATATAAACTAGATGCAAAATAATGCAAATTAAACTAGATGCAAGACAATGTAAATTAAATTAGATGCAAGACAATGCAAATTAAACTAGATGCAAGACAATGCAAATATAAAGAATACGTGTTTAATTTAATAAGCGAATGCTAGGTGACAACAACAAAAAAAAAACATGCTTAATGAAGACATCTTGAAAGGGGACTTCCGGTTTACTTCTCGGAACGTTTGTTATGCGTCAAAAAGGATACACCTTGTGCGCGTTGATGGGCGACGACCACCATACATTGAGGACATGATTCCCGGGTTTCCACGGAGGCGTTTTGAATCAAATTTTGAGCATTCCTCAGGATTGTTGGAACCTAGGGACACATACCAAGACAAAATAGGGAGAGAAAGCTGGTGGAGGACTGCTGGCCATCAGGGAGAGCCGCCGGCTGCTGCCGGCCATTATTGGCCACTGCTGGCCATCGACAGAGTTGTGCCGGCCATAGATGTGCCCCTGCCGGCCATCGGTGGCAGATTCGGGCAAAATGGTCTTTTCGGCCATGGGTCTTTAAATAGGCCCAAAATTACTCCAATTCCTCACAAACCCTTGTATAGAAAACATTTTCCTTGCCCTCTAGGTGTGCCTTCTCTCTAGATTCGCGCATTCTACGCGTTTCCCAACGCCCTAAACAATCTTGAGTCGTTAAAACCTCTTGGTTTTCTTCGATTTGAACCGATCAGAAATTGAATCTGAGGTGCCTTTCATCATTTCCCCCATTCGAGGATCATTTCCCCCGGATTTCTTTCGAGGTTAGTTCACTCTTTGTGAGTTTTCAACTTTATTTGAACTTTCTCTTTCTTAGGGTTTGGTTTGTTCAAAACTCCACCATTTTGCTCGTTTTTGCATCTATCTCAGATGGCTGACGATGTCCCACATGATGAGGGCTTCCCTGCACTTCCTCCAGTAGAGTTGGCGGCAGACTTTGCGGCTAAGCCAGAGGTTGAGCCTTAGCCTTTACCATTGAGCGTACGTCCCTTCGACCCCGCGAGGTATCACCCGGAGATTCACATTATTCCGGTGGCGAGAGGCATCCATACTTTCACCGATTTTGATAAGGGCGCACCAGACGACCTCTTACTGAGAGAGCCGATGTCTCACTTGTCGGCCATTGCTGTGGAGGTACCAACTCTGTTTTTCTGTAGTATTACTTTCAACTATTTGCATTTCTTGCACTGTTTCGATCTGATCGCATCACATGCTTTGATCTGACTGTATTTCATACATTATTGCTCTGCATTTAACTGTACTTCACGCATCACTGCCCTGTATGTGCTGTACACGACCGCACCTCAGGCGTCACTATTCTGAATTCGACTGCATCTTCGACACATCACTGCTCTGGATACAATTGTATTTTCAATACATCACTGATCTGATCTAAATTGCATTTTCAATACATCGCTGATCTGTCTTGAACTGTATTTTCAATACACTGCTGATCTGTCTTGAACTGCATTTTCAATACACTGCTGATCTGTCTTGAACTGTATTTTCAATACATTGTCGATCTGTCTTGAACTGTATTTTCAATACACTACTAATCTGTCTTGAACTGTATTTTCAATACACTGCTGATCTGTCTTGAACTGCATTTTCAATACACTGCTGATCTGTCTTGAACTGTATTTTAATACATTGTCGATCTGTCTTGAACTGTATTTTCAATACACTACTGATCTGTCTTGAACTATATTTTCAATATACTGTTGCAGGATGGATCCCGCTCCTTCAGCGGTTATGGCGCTACGACCGCTCGGGATTGGTACGATGTGCTTCCCTCGAGGGTCTGCCAGATCATCGACGGGACCGACTTTGACGTATTTTGCTGCAGCTTGACGCAGGTTATAGCGAGTCACCCTCTCCTAGGGGCTCTTGTGGAGAGGTGGTGGGACACCACCAACTCCTTCCACTTCTCCACTGCGGGAGAAATGACGATGACTCCTCTTGATTTCGCTATGATCACCGGCCTGGCCATAGGAGGTGATCCGATTCCCCTTGATCCCGACATAGGGGAGTGGATGGAGGCATGGGATATGCTACTTGGAGCACGTCCACCCATTATTCGAGCGGGTATGGCTAGATATACTTGGTTTGAGGAGCAGTACAGAGGGGAGGATCCCGATACTAATGAGGAGGCAGAGCAGTACGCCAGGGGCTTCCTCTTGTTCCTTTTCGGTACCATCTTGTTTTCGAACAGGTGGAATACCGTGAGTTTGTACTTCTTGGGCGCTCTGGTGGTACTCCACCGAGTTCGTTTCTACGACTGGGGTGCAGCCGGCCTCACCACTCTTTATGGATACATGAGCTCCACCTCTCGGATGTGTGGGAGGTTGATTGGCGGCTACTGGCGAGCTTGGGAGGTACACAACCTAGTTTCCCCTTTTCATTACTTTACTTAGCATTTGTACGTTTGCTTTGTTCAACACTTGTACTCTCTGCATTTGCTCTTGCACTAGATGCTTTCTGCTTTGCATTTTTTGTACATCATACATGCTGCTCACTACATACCATACACTGCACACACAGGATCTAATGTCCGCTCTAGTCCTGCATCCGTTATGCACTGTACTACGTTTTGCTTTTTGCATGTTCAACAATCTGTTCATACACTGTACTGATCACATCTTTCTAACAGCTGTGGGTATACGCATACTTCCCGACGCTTGCTCCAGAGCTTGTGGAGGAGACCCCGGCAACAGTCCCATTTTCTGATATATACGATGGCCAGCTCCGTCGTAGGACCCGAGAGAGCTTCATGTTCTTCCGATAGTATTTTGACACGGTCACGGCGCGCGAGGTAAGTCTGCAATAAGATTATTTCAATCAACCTGATGCACCCTCATTTGTTATTTGATAACTGATCATCTTGTTTATTCTCTCTTCTCAGATCACGTGGCAGCCATGGGATGCAACCCCGTCAAGACTCCTAGATCAGTACCACACTGCCTGGACTATGTCTCAGTTCCACATTCTCTTCGAGGGCCCAATCTGTCGTGCCTGGTTTTTGAGTGAGCGCTTCGTGCGCCAGACCTTGGGATTGCCTGCTCCATTTGTACCGACGGCACCTCTACCATCGATGAGGGAGACACACATGTTGTCCGCCGACCAGGTGATTTAGTTCATGGTAGGGCTGGAGACGGATTTTTTCCGCGCCGAGGGTGACTACGCAGCCTTTATTCAGACGCATCTGATGCCACCTTTGATTGGTGTCCGAGGAAGAGAGGGAGTGAGAGCTCCAGCTGCGAGAGGGTGAGGCGGAGCAACCAGGTCTTGTAAGAGGAGAGGTCCGGAGGGGAGACAAGGGACTTGTAGGCGCGCCCGTGGGCCTCATGCTACAGTTCGGACTCGATTTGTGTCATGGTTCTTAATCTGAACCAAAGAGCCCAAATCTGGCAAATCGTTTTGAGAAACAGATTTTTGAAAAAGTAGTGCCAAACATGGACTGCTTTGCCAGATACAGAGTCGCCACCTAAATATTTTTTAATGGGGAAATTTAGGAAACCCTGACTCGGTGCCGAAGGCCACATGTCCGTCATCACCGGAGTTGTCTCGGCTCGGGAGCTTGGGTACGATCGGGGAAGGTCAGCTATGAGCACCCCCTCTCGCCCGGTCAAGTAATCATATTC
>NW_021028740.1:456927-468838 GCF_004153795.1 Camellia sinensis | reverse complement strand
TATCACGTTTAGAGTTATCAGCGCAGGATTGCTCGGGCTTTTAACAAGAAGGTTAAGTCCAGAAATCTAAAGGAAGGGGATTTGGTACTCAAAGACAACCGAGCACCCATCCACGACCCGAGGGGCAAGTTCAGACCCAATTGGACTGGTCCCTACATCATCAAAGCTATCTGGTCAGGTGGAGCTGTGGTTCTGATGGACTTAGATGGCTTAGAATTCTCTCAACCGATCAATATGGACAAGTTGAAGAAATACTATCCTTGAGAGGCTCGCTAGGCCGAAAACCCGAAAGGGCGACCTAGGCAAAAGTTAGAGCACAAAAAATTAGAAAATTTAAAAACTGAGCTCGCAAGGCTGAAAACCCGCAAAGGGCGGCCTTGGCAAAAGTTAGAGCGCAAAAGGAGAGTGAAAATACTCGAGTGAACCCCAGTCGGAACTACGTGAGTCTTGATTCCCATGTTTGGGATACATAGGTAACTTCATTCTGACGTCCATCCATAAACACTTCCAAATCGACTGTGTCCATGTAATGGTTCTGATCATCTTTGTCTTCTCTGTATCTGAAGGTTCGGTGGTGATTGTCACTATGAGAACTAGTTACAGTGTGCTGTGGTGTTATTCAAACAAGGGGCAACTTTTCGTTGCCATACAGTGTGCTGCGCTGCTATTCAAACAAGGGGCAACTTTCCGTTGCCATGCGATGTCATTTAGACAAGGGGCAATTTTCCATTGTTTTGGATTTTATCCTGTAGCCCCACAGAGCAAACGGCAACTTATCTGGCCAATCTCGATAGGTCTCCACCATTTTCCGCAGTATATGCTTGATGTTCTTGTTGGCGGCCTCAACTGCTCCGTTGGTTTGCGGCCGGTACGTAGATGACTTATGAAAAGCCACGTTATACTTTTCCAACAAGTCGACCACTTCTTTCTTAAAGTGGGATCCATTATCCGAAATGATCTCGTTTGGCACCCCGTAGCGACAAATTATGTTGTTTCTGATGAACTTGGCGACGTGTGACGCTTTCAACACCGCGTATGATTGGGCCTCGACCCACTTTGTGAAATAATCTATCGCTACGAGGATATACTCATGTCCGTTTGACCCCTTCGGGGTAACGGCTTCGATCACATCAATTCCCCAGACGGAAAATGGCCACGGAGACGTCATGTTGTAAAGCTTGGATGGTGGGATGTTCATACGGTTTGCGTGGATCTGGCATTTGTGGCATCGCCGAACAAAGCCGATACAATCCTCCTCCATGGTCGACCAGTAGTAACCCTGCCTGAGGATCTTTCTGGCCAACATTACTCCATTCATGTGCGCACCGCACTCCCCTCCATGAATAGCCTCCATTAGGCGCTTCGACTCTTCAGCCTCTACACAGAGCTTATGCATTCCCAGATGACCCCTTTTGTACAGTTTACCCCCACAGATGATGAACTGAACAGCTATTCTTCTAATGGCCCTCTTGTCCTTGGCGCTTGCCCCTAGTGGATACGTCTCCTTTTCCAAGAAGTTCCAAATATCGTAATACCAGGGGTTGTCGTCTTGGGCCTCATCTATGGCGGAAATTGACTCGTATGCTGGCGCAAACTTCTGATCAATGATGACTGGACGCATCCGGACTCCAGACGGGATGTCTATCATGGAAGATAGAGTTGCTAGTGAATCTGCGAACCTGTTGTTCTCTCTTACGAGGTGGGTGAATTTTAGCTTCTCGAACCGAGGAATTAACAAACATGGATAATCACCGAGTGTTCAAACGGTGACGTCCAAGTCTTGAGGACGGTCAAAAATGGGGTGTCTACAGGACTGCATGGCCCGTGCTGCCTGTTACTATGACATGCCAAGGGCGGGCTGGAGAGACTTATCAAATTCCGTTCGTTCTTCCTCTAGCTGGTCATGAGCTTGTCGGAGTTTACGGCTCGACCCCGGTATGTGCTATACTTTTCATTTTGCACAGTCATTTCATTTCATTTGATATCCCGCAGAATACTAATGACTTCAACATTTTTGCAGGCTCTCATTGAGTACACTCAACAGTCTCTGGAGATGGCGGCTTCGGTGATGGGGATGCTGTAGATGAGCATGGACCTGCTCAGTATTTACAGTATACCGGTGAGTTCTTTCAAACCATATTTCATGCCACACAGTCTTTTCTCGACACGCCATCATTTGCACAGTTGCGCACTACACTGATCTGATACATTGCTCCCATACACCGCTCACGATACACATTCACTGCAAATCATTCACTGCTCATAGCACATTATTCTTGGCATCTGATATATCTTGATTACTAATGCATTTTGGTGGATTGCCCTTTTTCAGATTCCTTTCTTGACGCCCGGCCCATCCGATGCCTCAGTAGGAGTGGGGGCGGGTCTTTCAGCACCTCCCCGAGCAGCAGGGGGAGCGGGACGAGGGACTAGTTCACGGGGGCCTGCCCCAAATGATGATGAGTCTGACGAGGAGGCAATGAGTCCTCGGTCAGAGTCGTCTCAGGATGGAGATGGAGCTGGGGATGGCTCGTGTTTAGAGTCAGGTGCTGATGGTGGCGATGTTCCAGAGTCCTCTCGATTGAGGAAGAGGACGAGGAGGACCCTTTAGTCTTGAGGCGATTGGCGCCGATCCAAACATTTTGCTGATTCAGACGTTGCTCTTCTTTTTGCTTTATTTTTCTTTTTACTAGTAGGTTTGCACCTTGTGCTGCGTCAGGCAGATTTACTTTTTTAAAACTATGCTCTTTTGTAAAAAGAATCTATGATGGAATGAAAACAGCATTTTGTTCAAAAAGTGTTTCATTTGTACATTCTATGCATCGCATCGCATCACTTTACACAACAATGTAAATGAGATTGAACTTTGTTTTGAAAACCAAACACTCGAATTGCACTAATCAGGTAGTGAACCGACTAACAAAAAAACAACTTGATAAGCAAAACAGAGTCTTAACAAGTTTACAACTCGATAAGCAAATTACGACCACTCGATAAATGAAAGGAAGATGATTACAACCTGACCCAAAAAAAGAAACTAATATGTCTTAAACGAGACATGACAGAGTCCAACAGGACAAAACAAGACCTTAAAAGACCTAGGTAACAGGACTACACTGTAGCAAACAACTAGGTCTTCACCAAGAAGGCCAGTAAGCATGAGGGAGAGACTGCCGGCCACATAGGAAACCTGCCGGCCATCAGTGTGCCACTGCCGGCCACTGATGAGCCACTGCCGGCCATCGATGGCAGACTCTCCGAAACGGCGACATCTGTCCTCCACTCACTGCCTTATCTTCTATATGAGTTCCAGCTTCGGGATTCTCTTCATTTCAGCTCAAATTTGCACCAAATGGAAGCATTCCTTGCTCAAAACCTCACAAATTGGATTTCCAACTTAGATGGCTCGGAAAAGCTTAATTTTCGGGGTTTTGGCATAAGTATACTATTCACGTTGAGTCGCACCCCGCTGCGTTTTTCGTTTCTTCATGCCGAGGTAAGCTTTTGGAATCCGATAACACACATCTTTAGCTTTGGCAGGCAAGAGATGTGTCCCACTTTTGAAGACTTTCAAGCTTTGATGGAATCCGAGCGCGATGAAGAAATCTTACCACAATTCCGCTTCGGCCACGTCCAAGCATTGGGGCGGATGTGTAGGCTCACTTTGCATGATGCTCGATCATTGATTCATGATAGAGAGTTAGACATTCTGAGCTTGGTTTGTCGGTTTTCTGATGCCGGTGACTACGGCGACCATCATTGGCAGGGTTATCGGCGACATGCGCTTTGCTTGTGCATGCTATCTCATTTCTTGCTTGTCCCAGGCTCTGGTGGGTTTAGCACTCGTTTGATCAAAGTTGTCGAGGGCTTAAAGGAAGGCAAGAACTGCATTGCCATGACTTTAGCTGAGACATTGATGGGCTTGGACGCTTTTCATCGCCGGGAGACGGCTAGATTGGCAGGGAGCCCACTACTATTGCAGGTAATGTTTCCCACCCCATCTTGCATGTGTTTCTCACATCGCTCGGCCCTCAAACTCAATTTTTCTCTCAAAACCCTTTTCTTACTTTTCTCTCAACGTACACCTCTCTATCCTTTAATCTCTCATTTTTCATCCCTCTCCAGGTGTGGTTGATGGATAAATTGAAGGTTGTGGACTCATGTCTAGAATACTCAGCTCGCAGCTATTTCTTCCGGCGACGTCTAGTCGATGCCCCGGATGAGGGATGGTGGTTCAACTGGATGTGCAGTTTATCCGCTACTAACGTTGCTTGGCGCTACCTTGGCTCAATCTACCAGCGATGAGTTATAGCATGACCCGTCAGCCCGGGATCCAGTTGGTTGGTCTAACACACTGCGTGTTCTACTTTCCATTCCAATTCCAGCGTCAATTCGGACATGATCAGACTTGCCCGGAGGAGGGGATAGAGTACCCTGCTACATTTTCGGTCCGAGGCACGCAGATAGCTCGGTATGCCACATCCTGGAGGACGAGAGAGCTTCTGGCCCCTGCTCCGATTTTCAGCTGCACCCTTTCTGACGAGTGCCTAGATTGGCTCAATGAAGAGGCACGGGTAGGGCCCACTTTGGCGTCAGAGGCTTCCACATGCTCTGTGTAACACGTCCGCAAGAGACCCCGCTACAGTTCGGACTCGATTTGTGTCACGGTTCTTAATCTGAACCAAAGAATCCAAATCCGGTAAATCGTTTTGAGAAACAGATTTTTGAAAAGAAGTGCCAAACATGGACTACTTTGCCAGATACAGAGTCGCCACCTAAATAATTTTTAAGGGGGGATTTAGGAAACCTTGACTCGGTGCCAAAGGCCACGTGTCCGTCATCACCAAAGTTGCCTCGACTCGGGAACTTGGGTACGATTGGGGACGGTCAGCTATGAGCACCCCCTCTCGCCCGATCCGAAGATCGGTCTCTACTAACCATGATATCCGTCTTTGAAAACGTTATGTGTTCTTAACCCGATTATTAGCCTAGAATTACTATGTTATGTGCACAGCACAGAAGTATAGACTAGATTGCCTAATTTGGGAATAAGCATTGCATATCCGTTTGTTTTGGAAAAATGTTTTGGAATTTGCTACTCGCAAGTAGGCTAAAACACGGATTTCAGTGAGCTATTCCAACTCAGACAATCCAACCTTCACCCACTGGCATTCAAGCAGTTTATATCACATAAGCAGCTAGCCTCATAGTAATCATGCTATCATGGCAACACTCACACGCATGCAAGGATGCTAAAGCATAAATACTTACATCGTACTCCGTGCCAAAACAAAGAACTCGTTAGCAATCCATGCATGATCCAAGTCCATGTTTAAATGTCTAATGCAACGCATGCAGAATGTCACTAGAGTAGGCTCGGCTAGTCTATGAATGACATGTGAAAATGCACAAGTAGCATGTATTCAAGTTAGATTTGAAATACTAATGCAGTTAGCATGATGCACCGAGCCCGGTGCATGCAATACCGATGAATGATGCACGCATGCATAGCATAAGGTATGCTAATTTAAACATGACCTATTACTAACCATCAAAGCAGGTAAGTAAAAGGGAGAAAGAAGTGGGGGTTGGAAGACATGCACACACTCATCCACACTTATTACAAATTCGCCCTCGCTTGGAGGGACCAAAAGAATAATACAACTCACATAATGAATTAACTAACCTAGCTAATTAATTATTACAGACCAACTAAATTAATTAAACGAATTAATTAATTTACGAAAGCAAGAAAAAAGGCCTCGGGAAGAGAGCTCAATGCACGCGTGCTCGGGTCTTGCTCGGAAGTCCACTGCCATGCGTAGGCTGCCTCTGTTTTCCCTGCTCTGCCCCTCTGAAAACTTCCAAAGTCTCAGAATTGCTTCCCTGGACATTGGAAGACACCACCGGCTGAGGAGAATGGCCACCGGCAGTAAGATGTGATCATCGGCTGTTGATGAAGCTATCGGCTACGGATGGATTGCCGATCGGCACTATATGCAGTCGATCGGCAAAAAGTTCCTACAGAATCTGTTTGACAGCAGTAGAGGACAGAGCTTTGCATGGCAATGTAATTCAAGCAATGTAGGCACCAACCATATCCCTTATCATGTTTATGACTCAAAGGGACATGGTCCTTGGTTCTCGGACCATCAATCGCACATTTCCATGCGTGATGGCCCAAAGAATCAAGTGTGCATTTTGATATGGAATGCAATGCACATAAACAAACCAATGGGACTCAACCTCTATCACAAGCATTTCAAGAGGCCAAGCATGCATGCAAATGGAATGCAATCCTAAGCATGTGAGCTAAGGATGCGACATGGAAATGCATGGATGCTACCAACATGCATGCAATGTGTAGTGCCAATGTGCACACATGCAAGGCATACAACAAGTTAGATAACTTAGCAAGGAATGCATGCTAAATGTACTTCCACCTAAGAATGTAACAACATACCAAAGGGGCCAAATGTATTACAACATACATGGTAAGCATGCTACAACATGCAAGAGTGGTCTTAGACTAGGCAGCCCTCAAACTAACCTAAAACAGTGACCAAGATGCTAAGGAATGAGGACTACTTGGCATACAAACGTGCATGAAAACATGAACCAGCATTCAAGCATTAGAGGGCAATTCCCAAGCACACTCAAGAGGATGCAAACATGGACAAATAGCATGCAACAAAAGCTATGAAATTATGTTAAAAAAATGGTGCCATACCAATTAAACAAAGACAAGCCAAGCATGCAACATGGTCCAAAACTTAAGGCTAACAAGCCAAAATGCAAAGGCGCTATACAATGCATGCCAAAATCGATCCAAAAAACTAAGGACAGACCTTAATCATGGCAAAATAAATATGAAAGCTTCACAAAGCCAAGCCTAAAACATTCTAGAACAATGGTTTACAACCTAAGGCATGTTAAGGCAACAAAATGGCATTACAAGGCATGTATGCTAAGCAAGCATGGTGTACCAAAACCAACTAAAAACAGAGGCATATTATGACATAATGAGCACAAAAATCAGCTAAGGCATGGTCAACATGAGCCTAAGCTAGGTGCTCCCTCAAGAGGCAAAAATGGTCCTTTTCAAGGACAACAAGGAGAGGGGGTGGCCCTCTCCTTCCTAGGACTTCAAGGCACCATCCTTACCACTGAAATCCCTCAAGATTTTAGTGGTGAGGAGGCCCAAACACCAAAGTCCCGGAGCTCACACAAAATAGCATAAAACAAGGGCCAAACAAGGCTTAAGAGGGGTCAAACAACCCCAAAGCTTAAAACACTCTAAACAAACTATTTAGAGGGCCTAAAAAAAGAACTTTTTTACGTTATACACAAAGCTCAAAAACAGTTGCAAGGTAAGCTAAAAGGCTATGCAAGAAAGGGGTAAAAAGGGGCAAAGTGGTTACCCTTGAAGACTTTCTTCACAAATGAAGCTCCAGCACCTTCTTCAGCTCCAAACCAGCTCCAAGAACTCCAAGAACACTCCTTTGGCCCTCAATAACCAAGAAAAGGTGTAATAGTGGGTGTTTGTGTGCAAAAGTAAGACCAAACACACACTAAACTAACAAGAGAGGTAAATATAGAGATGGAATAGATACAAATTCCTAACCCTAATGTCAAAGCTCTCTAAAAATGTTGTCTAACCCTAAATCCAAGAGAGGAGACTCTCTCTTATAGGCAACTCCCTCTTGTAAGGCTTCCAAAACAAGCCATCCAAGAGGGAAATCCCTCCATACACGTGTATGGAGGGGAGCAGAGTGGGTGCTAGCTATCACAGCTGGCACAAAATATCTACTAAAAGTAGATGAACAGTGATCGGCCATTCAAAATTGCCATTTTGGCAAAATAAATGGCCGACCGGCAATATACATTGCCGATGGCATAAAATCACTGGCCGGTGGCCTCAAGCCATGGCCGGTGATGTGTGGGGATGCCTCACAAGGCATTCCCTGCCCCTCCAAGGTAAAACACAAGTGTTTGGTGCAAAACCAGACACAACACGGTCGAGTCGAGAGGTCCTGAGGCAAGGCGCGCAACCGAGACCTCCGGGAACTCAAGACGAACACAAACAAGGGTAATCACCAAGTGTTCCAATGGTGACGTCCAAATCTTGAGGACGGTCAAAAATGGGGTGTCTACACTCTGGGAAGGGAGGCAGGAACACCTGACTTATGCCCCGAATTTATTTGCTTTAATAAGAACTTTCAAAATTTCTTTATGAATGTAATAAAAAAAGCAACTTCAATTTGTACTCAAGAGTAGGAAAACTCTGTATTGAAATCAATGAAATTGAAGGTTGTGGGTATTGAAAATTTTTCGTTTGGTCCAAAAATGGTCTAAGTTGTAAAAAGATTAATTTGAACAAAATCAACTTTTATTAAAACTTTTCAAAACCATTTTCGATATGGATCAGAACTGGACATGCCCGAGATCTATCACTGAGATGTACAACCCCGGATCCTAGCAACTGAAAAGTTGCCCCTAGTCTGAATAGCACTGCACTGGAGAT
This sequence comes from Camellia sinensis, assembly GCF_004153795.1. Lineage (NCBI taxonomy): Eukaryota > Viridiplantae > Streptophyta > Magnoliopsida > Ericales > Theaceae > Camellia > Camellia sinensis. The sequence goes on along the minus strand of NW_021028740.1, from coordinate 460,314 downwards.
CACAACCGAGCTCCTGAATGCTAAACAAAGATGACCAAACATGATCACATGGACAAAGTTGATCGAGAAAGTGTTTATGGCTGGACTTCAGAATGAAGTTGCCTACGTATCCCAAAGATGGGAATCAAGCCTTACGTAGTTCGGCTTGCGTTTACTCGAGTATTAACTATCTCCTTTTACACTCTAACTTTTGCTAAGGCCGCCCTTTGCAGGTTTTCAACCTTGCGAGCTCAGTTTTTATAATTTCAAATTTTTCGTGCTCTAACTTTTGCCTAGGTCGCCCTTTCGGGTTTTCAGCCTAGCGAGCCACTCAGGGATAATATTTCTTCAACTTGTCCATGTTGATCGGTTGGGAGAACTCTAGGCCATTTAGGTCCATCAGAACGACAGCTCCACCTAACCAAATAGACTTGATGATGTAAGGGCCAGTCCAATTGGGTCTGAACTTGCCCCCAGGGTCGTGAATGGGAGCTCGAATGTCTTTGAGCACCAAATCTCCTTCTTTCAAATTCCTAGACTTAACCTTCTTGTTGAAAGCCTTGGCAATTCTGCGTTGATAACCCTGAACATGATACAGTGCTTTCAGTCTTCTTTCATCAAACAACATGAATTCTTCAGCATCAACACACAACTTATGCATTCCTAGATGACCTCTCTTGTACAGTTTACCCCCGCAGATGATGAACTAAGTAGCCATTCTTCGTATTGCCCTCTTATCTTTGGCGTTTACCCCTGGTGGATACGCCTCTTTTTCCAAGAAGTTCCAAACGTCGTAATACCAGGGGTTCTCATCTTGAACCTCTTCTATGACAGCAATCAGCCCATAGGCCGGCACAAATTTTTGGTCAATGATGATCGGACGCATCCGGACTCCAAAAGGGATGTCTATCATGGAAAATAGAGTTGCTAGTGAATCTGCGAACCTGTTGTTCTCTCTTAACAGATGAGTGAAGTTCAGCTTCTCAAACCGAGGAATCAGCAAGTCCAAGGTCTGGTGGTAAATTTTCATTTTTTCTTCTTTGACTTTCCAATCTCCTTTAGCCTGATATACAACAAGGTTCGAGTCCCCGATGACATCCAACCGTTTTGCCCCTAGTTCTAGGACAGCTTCTAAACCAGCAATGCATGCCTCGTATTATGCTTCATTGTTCGATACTTTGAAACAGAGTTTGAATGCTAGAGGGATGCGGGAATTGTCGGGCGCTATCAGCAACACCTCTATCCCATACCTATATTGGTTTGACACTCCGTCAAAGTACATCGTCCAAAACTCTTCTTCGACATGCAGAATGGCTTCGTTTGGGAATAGGTACTCAACTGCTTCATCCTCTTCAACTAGGTGATCGGCTAGGAACTTCGCTACCGCTCTCCCTTTTACTGACTTGCGCATCACATACTTCAGATTGAATTCGGAAAGCAAAAGCAACCAACGAGCTAGCCTACCCGTAAGTGCCGGTTTCTCGAAGAGATATTTGATGGGATCTAATCTTGAAACCAACATTACAGAGTGAGCTAACAGGTAGTGCCGCAGCTTCCTGGTAGCCCATACCAAGGCCAAACAAGCCTTCTCCAGCGGAGTGTATCGGGTCTCGTATTCCAGCATTTTCTTGCTCAGATAGTAAATAGCCCTCTCTACTTTGTCCTCAGACTCTTGTGCAAGCACGCAGCCCATTGTAGTTTCAGTCACTGAAAGATACAAGATCAACGGTTTTCCCGGCTCAGGTGGTCACAACACAGGTGGGTTCTGTAAGTATTGCTTAATCTGTTCAAAAGCAGCTTGGCATCGGCCGTCCCATTAGAACTTCGTTCCTTTCTTCAAGAGACCAAAGAGTGGTTCACAAGTCAAGGTTAATTTTGAGATAAACCGTCTTATGAATTGCACTTTACCCAAAAAGCCTTGCACCTCCTCTTCAGTCCTTGGTGGTGGCATTTCTAAGATGGCCTTGATTTTGGAAGGGTCGACTTCAATGCCCCTTTGTGTGATCAAGAACCCCAGCATTTTTCCTGCCGTAACACCAAACGTACACTTTTGAGGATTCAGCCGCAACCGAAATTCTCTGATCCTTTGGAAGAACTTTTGCAAGGCGGTGTAGTGGCCCTCTCTTTCTTTGGACTTGACAATCATGTCGTCCACGTACACCTCAATCTCTTTGTGGATCATGTCATGCAATATTGTGGTCGCAGCCCGTTGATATGTAGCCCCAGCATTCTTCAGCCTAAACGGCATTACCCTATAACAATAGGTCCCCTACGGGGTGGTAAAAGCAGTCTTCTCCCGGTCTTCGGGTGCCATTACAATCTAATTGTAGCCTGAGAAGCCATCCATGAATGAGAGCAAAGCATCCCCCGCAGTAAAATCCACTAACTCATCGATATGCGGTAGAGGAAAGTCGTCCTTCGGACTGGCTTTGTTCAGATCCCTGAAATCCACACATACCCGAATTCTGCCGTCTTTCTTCAGCACTGGAACTATGTTGGCCAACCAAGTTGGGTATTCGGATACCAGCAGGAACCCTGCGTCAATTTGCTTGGTGACCTCTTCTTTGATCTTGATAGCCCAGTCAGGGTAAATTCTTCTGAGTTTTTGCTTGACAGGTCGGGCCTCAGGGTCGAGAGGGATCCGGTGCTGTACAATCTCAGGATCAATTCCAAGCATGTCTTCGTAGGACCATGCGAAAACATCTTTGAAATCTTTTAATAAAGCGACTAAGCTCTCGCGCTCCTCCGAACACAACGTGGAGCCGATCTGGACCAGCCACGGGTCCTTCTCAGTACCAACATTAACTGTAGTGATTTCATCAACCAAGGGTTTAAAAAATCTCTCATGCTCTTGATTAATTAATCGTTGTAAAACCAGAGGAATTTCTTCCTCGTTGTTTTTATCAAAATTTTGAAAGCCCTGATTAATACAATAAATCAAAGGCATAGAAAAATACTCAAAAGCCACAGCCACTTCAATCTCATTAATCACTTCCAAGTCGCCTAATTTCTCTATTATAACAGACTTAAAGGAAAAAGAAAAAGACAACCTAGACAGGACTATGGCATCTGGGTTGTCACCCCCAGGAATACCGCACTCAGACTCAGACGAGCTGGAACCTGATTTCGACCCTACAGACTCGGTGGAATCAGATTCCGGCTCACTACCTGACCCGGTGCTGCTAGATAAAAAGCCTTCTTCATATTGCCAGATGAGAAAAGGTGCGATAGATGCATCCAAGATCGGCGCTGGAAAGCCCGCAGCTATTTCATCTCCAATCACAGAAACCGAAGAGTTATCCCCCAAGCAACAATTTAACTGAAAGTTGAACACGCAGCCCAAAATTTAAATTTTCTGAACACACAGCCCAGATTAGAATAGTGAACACGCAGCCCACAAATTAACCG
>NW_021028740.1:433138-449630 GCF_004153795.1 Camellia sinensis | reverse complement strand
TAATTTGCTGAATAACTTACTAAGAAATTACTTTGAATTTATATAGAATTATTTACATTACAAGTGTATTATACATGCATGGAGTGACAAAACCAACCCAAAACAGATCTGAGGCATGGTAAAACATCACCAAAAACCTACTGAAATGGACTCAACACAAGCTAGGCAAACATGCTACTTTGATGAGCTACAAATGGGATTATACTACACATACAAGATGCATGCAAAAGGTGACCAAACCAGCCATGGACAGAGCCAAAGAAGGTCCTAAAAGTCATAGAAAAGTGCCTGAGCTAGGCCTCAAAAGTAAAGAGAGGCATGCTCCTTTGGAAGGCCAAAAATGCAAGCAAACAAAAACCAAAAGAGAGGGGGTCACCCCCTCTGATTTGAGACCTCAAAACCACATGCCTACCACTAAAAATCCACTGGATTTCAGTGGCTAGAAGGCCAAACCAAGGCTAGCTCGAAGGCCTTAAAGCATGGCTCAAAACAAGGCTAAACAAAGCATACAATAGGGTTGTACACCCCTAACACCAAAAAGACCTTAAACAAACTTCAAAATCACTTAAAAACAAGACTTTTTTCAGTTGAAAGAAGGCCTAAAACAATATGCAAGGATGGCCAAAATGAGGTACAAATAAATGCTAAAAATGGGAAGAAGCTCACCCTTGAAGACCAACTTCGAAACCAGCAACCTCAGCGGCCAAAAACTCACTTTCAAAGCTTAAGTAACCTTCCCAAGAACCTCAGTCCAATGGTGGTGGTGTATCTCTATGTGTTGTAGTGTAAAAGTGCAAGAAAAATGGACTAAACCACAACAATATAGAGAGAGAATAAGAAATATAGAGAGAGAGAGAGCTATATCTCTTCTAAAATGGCTGAACCTCTGCTAAGGAGAGAGGGCCTCTCCTTATATAGAGGGATAACAATGCAAAGCTTCTTCAAGAAGCTTGGCAAGAGCTTCATCTCTCCATACGTGTATGGAGGGGAGATGAAAGGATTTCAGCTGGCTCAAAAGATCTGGAGTGAAACCTGCTGAGACAGGGGTTCTGCCGCCGGCAGTGGCTCATTGATGGCTGGCAAGCTCAATCAATGGCCGGCGGCAACAAAGTGAAGGCCGGCAAGGCCAAAAGGTGGCCGGCAGTGCACCAAGAAACACATTCTGAAAGGACCAAGTCATGGTCCAAGAATGGGGCAGAAAGGATACAGGGTTTGGAAAGCTCAAACCTGTGACGTTCTGCCGCGAAAGTCGAATACCCGACGAGCAATCGAACTTGTGGCTGGATGTACCTGTAAGCACAACCGAGTCTTAAGGACGATCAAAATTGGGGTGTCCACAAACATGTCTCGCCGAACTCTTGTCATAGAAGACCTTCTTGCTGACATCCCTAATGTCATAATTGTGCAATCCACTCCATCTCCTTATAGTCAATTCAACATGCTCATCCCTCCAGTAACTCAATTTCTCAAAAAAAGCAAAATGGCCAAGTTACTGCTGCCAAGGTCAAGGCCATTGCCAAGGCTGTTGAAAAAAAAGCTGTTGAAGTTGAGAATAAACTAATAGAGGCAGTAACCAATAAGGAGCAGACGCCAAGGCCTATTAATAAGGCCAAGACTCTGTCCGAGATCAATATAAGAAGCAAGCCAACATCTTGGATAAAACCATCATCTCGGATCATGTCATATTGAGTATAAGTGTTATCTCAGATACCTTTATCTCACCAAATTTTTTGAAAATTTCACCAAGTATCACTTTCAAATCACTGACTCAGTCTTCATTAACTCATCTATGCTCTCTTTCCCCTAATGTGAATATAAATACAACTTAAGTTCACATTAGGAATACATCATCTGAATCTTGTCTAAGTGTAACGCCTCCAAAAATAACATAATAAATCCAACTCATAAACAGAAGAATATCATAAATAAAGTATATTCATTTATCTGAGTTTGTATTACAAAAGATAACACATGCATCATACACTCATAAATATACATCCTAAATCTATCCCATGTAATACCAGTTAATGATTTACAAAATAAATGCCCTACGGGCTTACATCTTTCCAAGAAATTGCTTGGTTACAATAAAAGAGAGTCATAAACTCTGTACATATAAAGCCCTTAGCTTAAATAAACATTAAGCACAAAACAACAAAATAGAGCTTCTAGCTCCTAGATCCTCTCAAGCTACGTCTTTGGAGGAAGCGTATCACCGGTACCTGAAAATGGTTTCCCAAGTAGGGTGAGCCAAAGCCCAGTAGGAACAATCTAACACAATATATGAGGTTTAATGAAGATATAAGTGTCCGGTGTATATTTCATATTTATGGCAAAACACATATTTCTCCACACGACCATGTGATACCGATATTCACATCTCAATCCATTCCCATCTATTCATTTCAAATTAATTCATTTCATTTCAATTCATGAGTCAAGTTTATAATTCTCCGAGTAACCTAGCTGTGATTACAATTCAATGGTTCTCAAATCATCACAATCATCATACAAGCACTTCAATCTTGCCATTTTACAGAAATTTTGTCCGCGGGATCAGCACCCGTGTATATCCATGATTTTGGGACTTTCACCCTGGACACTCCGGCTAACTTAATTTCAATGGAGTCCATCTCCTATCTTCTCCCAAAAACATGGAGTACATTCCCTTTCTCCTCTCAAAACATCATACATATACAATATATTTAAAAGTACCGTCATATTCAGTGACTATCAATTATACATATTCAATGCCTCAACATACTGTCATATTCAGTGACACATTTAAATGATTAGTATCAATTCACCTAATCCTCATGTAATTTCTACAACAATCACAGCTATCCTCCACCGATAGCCCAACACAGATATTTCTAAACAGATATTCAATCTCAAGACAGATAATTTATTCAAATTTCCCTAGGAGCAAGATAACGCGTATCCGACTCCACCATTTACATCAACAAATATTCAATTCCATGTTATCATAATCAATTTTTCTTGTTTATACAAAACACAAATTGACCCATCTAGGGCACAACTCCCATTCTTCCAAATATTAATTCAAGTGCCTAAATCAACCATTTTTCAACAACAAACCTTTACATCTACTAAAACCCCTCTTTCATTTCACACCCAAGCCCTAGGTTCATCCACAAATATCCTCAATATTCCACCTTTTATACATAACAATAAATAACTAAGTTAAAAATCATATTAAGGTGTAGAATGTCCCTACCTCAAGCTTAGAAAAGCAAAGGAAAAGATGGAGAACCTTCAAAGACGCTGAAATTAAACTTCAATCGGTCCAAAAGAAAGCTCTTGAGACACACTCTCTTTTTAATAAAGGCACACGGGTGTAGAGATCACCAGATCTAGATGTAAATGTAGAGAGAGAGAGAGTCAAGATCTAGGTTTTTGGAAAGTTTTAAAGAGAGAGAAGAATGAAAAAGTGATATAAAATGTCATTTTCGCGATCTGATATACGCACAGTCCGCTCGAGTGGAAGAGTTGACGCTCAAGCGTCAGACACAAAAATTCATTCCGCTCAAGCGCAAAAAGTCATGCTCGAGCGCAGAATACACACCTTCAGTACTTTTGCAGACAACAAACAAACCACTTGAGTGGAAAAAGGACCGCTCGAGCATAGGAAACGCAGCTCGAGCTTGAAAAACACCCCTCTAGTACTTTTGTAGACGTATAAAGTACTGAGAGTTTGCAAACCCCGCTCGAGCGCAGAAAGGGCTGCTCGAGCGGAGGACCAAAATTCTGGGTAACACAAGGTTTGAAAACTAAGCAACCAACCTGTTCCAAACACACTCAAAATGCCAAAATAACCAAATTTAAGAAGGAATAAAGAGGAAAAGACAATGAGCAACACTCATAAACCATAAACCTGAGTCCGAATTACCACAAGCATCGGGTCAAAACTGGAATCGTTATACTAACTTAGACATCCATGATCAAAGTCATCGTGTTTTTCTCATCTAAGAAGGACACTTAAGACTTAACCTTAGTGCACTGAGAGTACTACCTACCTCGACTGTTCATACGAACTAGCTAGATCATGACTGGTTTCTTCTTGTTTCTCGTTAAAACATCACTTTAACTTAGTTTAGCTTTGCCTTCTCGACAAGCCTTAGTTAAACACACAGTTCCTCATTAAAACATCTCTTAGTTTTAGCTCTACCTTATTGGCAAGCCTAAGTTAACACGCTCAGGGATCGTTCCCCACTCAAGGGTCATTCCTTCGATTTCATTGCAATGGTCATTTCTTTTGATTTATTCTTAACTTCGGCTAAGGTTATTGACATAGAGCTCCAAATTTTGTTAAGCCACATTCTAAGACCTTGACAATCCCTTACCATCAAGATCTTCCAATCTCGAGTAAGCTTTGTTTTATCTTAACTCTGTTCGCCTCTGGTAAGTTATGATCTTTTCAAAATTATTCACCTAAGTAGAACTCCTTTCATATCGAATCTGCCAACCTAAGTTGAGGCCTTCTTTTCTTGAATTTGTACACTTAAGTTGAGTTCTTGTCTTTTCGAACCTACGTATCTAGGCCGAGAACTTGTCTTTTGGGATCTAGAATCTACTTACTTAGGTTTAACTCCTGTCTTCTCGGACCAACTCACCTAGGCTGAGATTTTGTCTTCTAGGATTTGGGATTTGCTTACTTTGGTTAAGTTCTTGTTTTCTCGAACCTACTCATCTAGGCCGACATCTTGTCTTCTGTGATTTGGGATCTGCTCACTTAGGCTGAGCTTGTGTATTCTCGAACCAATTCATCTACGCTGAGATCTTGTCTTCTAATATCTAGGATCCAGGATCTGGGATCTAGGATCTACTCACTTAGGCTCAACTCTTACCTTCTCAGACCTACTCATCTAGGCTGAGATCTTATCTTCTGAAATCTAGGATCTGCTCACTTAGATTGAGCTCTTGTCTTCTCTGACCTACTCATCTAGGCCGAGATCTTATTTTTTGGGATCTGGAATCTGCTTACTTAGGCAGAGCTTTTGTCTTCTCGAACCTACTCATCTAGGTTGAGATCTTGTCTTTTAGGATCTGGGATCTACTCACTTAGGCTGAGCTCTTGTATTTTGGGACCTGTTCATCTAGGCCGAGATCTCGTCTTCTGGGATCTAGGATATGCTCACTAAGGCTAAGCTCTTGTCTTCTCGGACTTGCTCATCTAGGCTGAGATCTTATCTACTGGGATCTAGGATCTGCTCACTTAGGTTGAACTCTTGTCTTCTCAAACCTACTGATCTAGGTCGAGATCTTGTCTTTTGAGATTTGAGATCTGCTCACTTAGGCTGAGCTCTTGTCTTCTCGGATCTACTCATCTAGACCGAGATCTTGTCTTTTGAGATCTAGTATCTACTCACTTAGATTGAGCTTTTGACTTCTCAGACCTATTTATTTAGACCGAAATCTTATCTTCTGGGGTTTGGGATCTACTCACTTAGTCAGAGCCCTTTTCTTCTCAGACTTACTCATCTAAGCTGAGATCTTGTCTTCCGGGATCTGGGATTTGCAAACTAAGGCTGAGCTCTTGTCTTGTCAAACCTACTCATCTAGGCCGAGATCTTGTCTTCTATGATCTAGGATCTTCTCACTTAGGTTGAGCTCTTCTCTTCTCAGGCCTATTCATCTAGGTCGAGATCTTCTCTTTTGGGATCTGGGATCTGCTCACTTAGGCTGAGCACTTGTCTTCTCGAACCTACTCATCTAGGCTAAGATATTGTCTTTTGGGATCTGGGATCTGTTCACTTAGGCTGAGCTCATGTATTCTCGGACCTATTCATTTAGGTCGGGACCTTGTCTTTTGGGATTTGTGATCTGCTCATTTAGGCTGAGCTCTTATCTTCTCGGACCTAGTCATCTAGGCCGAGATCTTGTCTTTTGGGATCTGGGATCTGTTCACTTAGGTTAAGCTCTTGTCTTCTTAAACCTACTGATCTAGGCCGAGATCTTCTCTTATGAGATCTAGGATTTGCTCATTTAAGCTGAGCTCTTGTCTTCTTAGACCTACTCATCTAGGCTGAGATCTTGTCTTCTAGGATTTGGGATCTGGTCACTTAGGTTGAGCTCTTAGCTTCTCAGACCTATTTGTCTAAGCCGAGATCTTGTCTTCCGGGGTCTGGGATCTACTTACTAAGGCTGAGCTTTTGTCTTCTCAGACCTACTCATCTAGGCCGAGATCTTGTCTTGTGGGATCTGGGATCTACTTACTAAGGCTGAGCTCTTGTCTTCTCGGGCCTACTGATCTAGGCCGAGATCTTGTCTTATGAGATCTAGGATCTGCTCACTTAAGCTGAGCTCTTATCTTCTTAGACCTACTTATCTAGGCCGAGATCTTTGTCTTCTAGGATCTGGGATCTAGTCACTTAGGTTGAGCTCTTGGCTTCTCAAACTTATTTATCTAGCCTGAGATCTTGTCTTCTGGGGTCTAGGATCTGCTCACTAAGGCTAAGCTGTTATATTCTCGGACCCGCTCATCTAGGTTGAGATCTTGTCTTCTGGGATCTAGGATCTGCTTACTAAGGCTGAGCTCTTGTCTTCTTGGACCAACTCATCTAGGCTGAGATCTTGTCTTCTATGATCTAGAATCTTCTCACTTAGGCTGAGCTCTTGTCTTCTCGGACCTACTCTGTGAAGCCCCTGAAAAAAGATGTATTTTCTTTAAAAACCCTTACGTTTGAATTATTTCCTTAAAGCCACTTAATTTCTAAAACTATTTTGAATCTTGCCGGTTAGCATTTTAAATTTTATCGGAACAAGAATATCCTAGCCGAATTAGGTTCCTTAGCCTATTTTAATTTAATTCTACACAAATAAGGTTCCAATACATGAGTTTAATTCCAAGCCCTCACTTCGTTATTAATTTCAAGATTTGCCCCAAACAAGTACATATAGTACCATCAAATCAATTTGTGGATCTATCTATATACCTTAGGAAAATGTCCATAGTACTCAAAAATTGAATAAAATATTCCCTATTTCTCTTCCCCGTGGCCGGCCAACCTAGGAAAGTGTGAGGGACCAATTTTCAAGACTTGTAATTATGACATTCTAAAAGCAAAGTATCAAGTACAAGGGTTGTGTTCCCAACCTAGTTCCATTCCAACTAGAGGCCAACTAAATCTTATCTAATCACATGATTAAGCCCCCTAATCACTCCCTATTCCTTTAGACTCCAAGTAAATCCCAACTTCCCAATCCAATTCCAAATAGTGGGCCTTTATGTCTTTTCACACCAAATTTGCCTATAAATACAAACCACCCTCTTAGCATAGCATACACAAGCAACACACACACACCTATATTCGGCCTAGAGGAGAGAAAGGAGAGCAAGAGAAAAGTCTTGAGAGAGAGAGAAAGGAAGAGGAGAGCAATCTTGTTCAACTTGGCCTAGCCTAGCAAGTAAGCCACAACACAACTCTCTCTTTTATTTTCCTTTTTCTAATACATGTTCTTAAGGGTTCTACAGATTGTTTTCAGATATGTTTTAGTAATTTTCTTGTGTTAAAAATGTAAAGAGTTGAGCCATGATTCTACTCTTCTTATAGTTCCCCTTATTCGGTACAAAACTATCTTTTACATACCGATCTCTCAAACTTTCCAAAGGCACACCTTCAAGGTAAATTTCTGAGTTTAATATATATTATGTAGCATGTTTTCATCACAAAAGAAATGAAAAATTTCCCTTAGTGGATCTCTTTCTCACAAATCTTCTTGTTTTGGGTATTGTGCCTTAAAAATCTGTTTTCACAGCCAACTTTCAAAATTCCTATAAAAATGTAGAAAATTATTCTGCACCTCCATTTTATGTCAAAATCTTCCTTAAGGAGTTATGTTTCGACTGAAATTGGTTTCATTGAAAAAGAGTGAGCGGTTTGTAACAAAATTAAATTTTCGTAACGGTCGACGAATCTGGACAGCGCTGGAGTGTTTCTTAAATAACTAAAAATCTAGAAAAGCTATCCCATTTCCGAAATATGTTCTGGAAACTAGATTAAATTCTCTACGAACCATAGGAAGGCCGAGTTCGGTAAAAATCTAAAATATCCCTTTTTATTTTAATCTTTAAATGGTACTGAATCTGGAAATTTGATTTTGCATGGATGTTATATGCTCTTGTGTTCAGGAATATGCTTATTAGTTATGATCATGTCTTAGTATGATATTGCATGTGTTATGGTGGTGTTCCTTATCTTCTTCATTTTAATGATGCATGCTTACGTGGATATACTATCTTGTTAAGTTGGTCTAACCTTAATTTAAAACATTTAACTCAACGGAAAACTTAAATGGGATGGTATTGGGTTTTCAATCACTTGAATAATGAAGAGATGATAATGTGTCATGTATGGATTGATGGGATGCGTTCCCTATTTGGAAGTTAAAATCTTGTGCAAGTGGTTTTCGAAACCCTTGAACGAAGCGGTTGTATTCAGACCCTAGGTATTTGGTGTAAGCAGGGATTTGGGCAAGGCCCATTATTACCGTCTCTTTTGATGCCCTGTCGTTGGCGCTACACGGTACATAACCGTTGGTAGGCATCCGAGGTTAGGTCTGCAACAAAGCAGCAAAAGAAGGGACATACCGAATAATCCGCGTCCGATTCTTGTGGTTGGGAGGACGAAGTCTCTTTGAGAGATTTCTAATTTACTAACATCTAACTTTGTAACCCTTTACTTGTTCAGTTGAATATCATTCTTCATTACTTGTTGTCATATTTGTGATTGTGTATTAGACTAGGAAAAAGGGATAGGGTGTTCGTGCGTTTACTGGACATTCAAAGCTCACAGCGTATCATGCCAGGTGCCGAAGAGGAGCTTATAGCTGGAGACGACGAGCCGGAAATCTTTGAAAACTTTTGGCTATCTTAGAAAAGTTAGAAACTTCCCTTTTGAAATTTTGTAAGGCTCATATGATGATTTAAATTTTGGGGATGTAATGTAACGAAACGAGCTTTTGTAATTAAGGATATTTGTGGTTATTAAGCACTTATATTCTAACACCTATATAACCCCTAACATTGCTTATGAGACCTTGTGTCAATACCTCTTTAGATCTGTCAAAAAGGTAGTGCGCTACCTCAGAAAGCTGGGCTTAGAAGGGAGGCTAATTTGACTCCTCTGGCGATCTGGGATCTTACTTGGTTGTTGACCATAGGACTCATTAGTGACTTTCCCTTGACTACAACCTATAGTGTAGATTTGGGGCGTCACATACTCATCTAGGCTGAGATCTTGTCTTTTATGATCTAGGATCTTTTCACTTAGGTTGAGCTATTGTCTTCTCGGACCTACTCATCTAGGCCGAGATCTTGTCTTCTATGATCTGAGATCTTCTCACTTAGGCTGAGCTCTTAGCTTCTCGGACCTATTCATCTAGACCAAGATCTTGTCTTCTAAGATCTGGGATCTGCTCACTTAGGCTGAGCTCTTGGCTTCTCGGAACTTTTCATCTAGGTCGAGATCTTGTCTTCTGAGATTTGGGATCTACTTACTTAGGCTGAGCTCTTGTCTTCTCAGATCTACTCATCTAGTCCAAGATCTTGTCTTCTGAGATCTGGGATCTGCTCACTTAGGTTGTGTTGTTTTCTTCTCGAACCTACTCATCTAGGTCAAGATCTTATCTTTTAGGATCTGGGATTTACTCACTTAAGTTAAGATCTTGTCTTCTTTAACCTACTCATCTAGGCCGAGATCTTGTCTACTGGTATCTAGAATCTGCTTACTTAGGCTGAGCTTTTGGTTTCTCGGACCTATTCATCTAGGTCGAGATCTTATCTTTTGGGATCTAGGATCTGGGATCTGCTCACTTAGGTTGAGCTCTTGTCTTCTCGGACCTATTCATCTAGGCCAAGATCTTGTCTTATGGGATTTACTCACTTAGACTGAGCTTTTCCATACTTGAAGGTCGTCTTCATATCTTCGAGAGCACTCATGCCCCTATCTTTGCATTCATCCCTTCTGGAAGGGTCTTCATTCCGTCAATGTCGACGCGTTCTCCATCTTCGCTGAACTAGTCGTCGCCAACACGTTAATCTTGCACGATGATGGCCATCTATTCTAACTAAGGGGTGCTTTGGAATGTCCTAAATAAGTGCACTTTTTGACTTTTTATAAAAAGATGTGTAGAAAAGTAGAGAGGAGATATTGATTGATGTGACCAAAAAAAGATAAAAAGACAAAAAGATGGACTAAAATAGGTTATGCCAAACCACCCTTAAGTTCCCACAGACGACGCTAGATTGTGGTTGTTGATTTTTAAGCTCACAACCAAATAGGGAACTTAAATGGAGACATGCAGCAGAATAGATTAAGCCAGCACCTGTGCATAAGAAGGCAAAAAATACCGCAGTGGCTTGTTCACACGAGGGCACTCCGACGATTAAGTCAATCAACTTATCTCTCAAAGATATCAACACAAGTACCCAATTCACAATCAAAAAACATACCTTAAACCCACAAGAGTGCCTTACTTTTATAATGATCAGTTTCCAACTTCCCCTATAATTCTTATTTCATGGGGACTCTATCTTTTACAAGGATATCAACTATCCAAGACTCCTCCTATTTAGATTAGGATCAACTCTCTTTAGAGTCTCTCTTTACCCAAACAAGTATTCCTACATCATCTAGGACTCATGCCCTCTATCTGAATATCTCGGATTCCGACATTACCAACATTACCGCACTATATCTCGGCAATATCATGACAAACTCGGCATCATGGATCGGTCGCGTGGCACCTCGACCAATACCTCAGCCACATGGCACGACCCTAAAAATATGTCCCCACAATTCTAATCACTAAAAAACCGTCAATGTGCAAATATGATAATTATATATATAACTTAACGTAAAGAGTGCAATTGCATTGGAATTTGCTTACGTAAGTTAAACATAAAATTTTGATCAGCTTGTGTTAATCCCCTTCCTATTTCTAAGCTTTCTAAATTATTCTCATATTGTTGGAGATTGATACCAAGGTCATTCACATTGTTGAACTCTTCAAAAAAATTTCCAGTGATGCAAATTCTTTTAAGAAAATTGTGCATGGTTACACAAGCAATTACAATATTCCTTTGCATAGTAAACGAATATGCAAGCATCTTCTTTAATATTAGAAAATGAGCATTCAGTACTCCAGAAGTACGTTCAATCACATTCCTTAGTTAGCATGTGTTTGGTTGAATCGCTCTTCTTTTGTTCTAGGTGGACAATTATTTCGAAATTTAGATAACTAATATCGCACATTACGATAAGATGCCATAAATTTACGAGTATGTATATATGTTGCGTCACATAAGAAGTACTTCTTTGCAACAACGCTTCTCTATCTAAGTAAAATTAATCTATATATTATGATTGATGAAATTTGCATAATTTGTTTTTATTTTTATGTTTATTTTTAAAAAAAATGAAAACTAGTTTAATAAAAATAAACACAAAAAAGATAAAATCATATGAAAACAATGAGAATTTTTTATTTTTTTCTTTATAGTATTTTATAAATTTGTTTCAAGAACAAATTCAAAAAACTCAATCAAATAATAGATTTTTTTTTTTTTTTGAAAGACCTATTAGAAAAAAATCAAATGAAGAACCAAGATAAAGACATAATAAAAATTCCGACAACTATATATACACAAACATAAACAAGTTAATACATATAAATTAAAAAAAAAAAAACTCATGAATAATGTATTCATGTATATACTTGCAAGTTAAATCCAAACAAAAAAGTAATTTTTTGGACTTACCTGCTTGCCTCAATAGATGAAATTGAATTCCTTAGAAGAGCAGCCAAAATAGTGAGGGGTGTGGGTTCAATTATCTTTCGCTGTACGAGTCTTGACTTAAGCGGAGCTTGTCTTGAGAGGTCGGGGTAAGTTTCCAGGTTATAATCTCCTCGTTCGGAACGACTAATAGAATACCCTGGTGATCTCTGTAAGGGGCGTTGCCTTAAACCTGCAGGAGAGTAGGAAGGATTTTCCTGTAAAAAAAAAAAATGTAAGTTAAGTGATATTATATATGATAAGTTTTATGAATCAATATATATATATATATATATGATAAGTGATTTCTTTTTTTGGTCATTTAGCACGTTAAGTGATAAGTAAAAATGTAAGTTTTTCTTTTACCGAAAATTTTGGCCTTTTTTTTTTAAGTGGGACTTAATTTTTAAGTGATATTATATATGTACAATCAAACCAACTTAATTAAAAAATCACTTAAGATTTTTAATTTTACTTTTAAGAGTTGAATTGAATTATCAAATACTTCCTTATTTTGCAACTTAACTGCAATTCGTATTGGCTCTGTTTGGTAGAGCTGTGGGAAAGTGCTTACAGCTTATGCCTTAACAGCTTATAGCTTATAACTATGAACATAAGCTGATTTCTGACTTATAAATTAAGCATCTCCTGCCCCACTCAAAGAATAAGCTGATTTCTAACTTATAGGATTTCAAAAGCTATAAGCTATAAGTTTATAAGTAAACAAACACATCAAATAGTTTAAATTAAGTTGAAAGTTGAAATAAGCTGCTTTTAGGTCGCCAAACAGACACATTATCCCCCAAATAAAAGCAAAAACAGTGCAAAATGCACAAAAGTCATTGTTTGATCACCGACGTTATTTTCCTACCAGAAGGACTGTGATGGTTGGCCTGGCTATTGATGTGAGCAAAAGGCAAACATAAAGATAGGTCACATGTACATGGAGGGTTCACATTTAGTCAATTACTTAACAACACAGAAAGAAAATAAATAAATCAACAGTTTTAAGCATTTTCTGCACCTACAATTTTTTGATTTCGTTGTTCATTAAAAAAAAAATTGTTATCATTTTTTGCAAAAATATTAGGTATAAATCCACGAAACATTTGACAAAAATATACGTTCTAATGTGCTATATGTGTGTTTTGTGTGGGTTTCCCTCACATGTGCATATTTTGGTTTAAAAAAAAATTAAATATATTTACTTTTTAATTTAAAATTACAATAATAATATGGTCAATAATTCGCGAGATATTCTTGACATTTTCAACATATTAATAAGACTCATTGACATTTAAAAGTTGTATCATACACCGCATTAATTTTTAGAGATCGTTGATGTATTTCAAAATTAAAATGGCAAAGATAAGAAAAGCATTTTTATAATATTGTTGATTAGTTTGTTGTAATTAACAACAACGACCAGGCTTTAGGTCTAACAAAATAACAGTAAAAATATCAAGATGTTGGTTTATTTTGTTCAAATGTTAGAGTTTTTTTTTTTTTTTTATGAACAAGTCAAATGTTAGAGATTGTAATTTTAAGAAGGCACTATTGGAATATCAACATTATTTTGATTGACATTAACAAGAATGGTATTATTTTGATTTTAACAAGAATGGTTACTGTTAGTAACATCCTAAGAATTTGGGGCCTTTTTTATATAATTTCAAATATTTGGGAATATTTATATATTTTTGTCAAATGTCAGGGTGCTTGAATTTTTTGCTCAATTTTTTTTATATAAAATTTATTAAATAATAGGAAAAATTTGTTTTAAGTGGATGGTGGAAAAAATATTTTGAAATTGGTAATGAATCTAGTAGAGAATATAAAGTAATTATTATAAACTATTCTCATGATTTGGTAATATTTTTTGCAGCGATGGAATTCTCATAGACATCGTCGCAGATTCTTCTAAGCTAATTTGTGGATTTAAAATATGATTGATTAAAAAATAATTGAAAAAATTACAAAATAACTTCAGCATTTTACCTTTGACAACAATTAAAATCTAAATTGTCTTTTATAATGCTTGATCTTCTTATATAGTTTCATTTTCAACCATATATGTTTTTTTTGGTTAAGTAAGAATTGAACAAAAAAATATATATATTTTTGTTGAATAAGCATTCGATATCTGTCTAACTATTATAAATAGAAAATGATATTTAGACATATACTCACGATTTTTTTATACACTACTTTTTTCTATGCTTCCACTCTCTCACTACACTACCAGCTACGACCACTCATTAGCGATGCCATTTATCCCACTTCACTACAATTTTTCTCCTCTCTATGATCACCATTCTGCCTTAACCTAGATTCACTACCACTACACTCTAAGATACTCCACACAATGCACTCATAATTCATCCATGCTTCTCCTTCTAGCGTCACTCTCACACCTCTTTTTTCTTTCTGGGCTACTGAGCGAAATACCAGAACACTTAATTCCTCCATTATGATTCCACTTAACATAATAGCTTCTCTTCTGCTTCTCAACGTAGATACCAATCTAATAAAAAATCTTAACCATGCATAGAAACCAAGATTGAGAGAGAGAGAACCAGAGAGAGAGACAGAGAGAGAGGGAATGGGTGTAGCGCAAGGCTTCATCTATAACTTTGATCATTTGCAAAACTTCAATCTACAAAGACCACCCCAATCTGTAAAGTTGCACAACTTACATTCAAATGCAACCTATTGAGAATTGAATGTAGTTTTTTACAACAAGGTTTTGGTTGGTTGATCTACATTGTGGATGTTGGATGAGGGCCTTTGTTCATTGCTCAATGGTTGAGAAATGGATGAGGTAGTGACCGATGGAAGAAAGAAGGGAAAGGGTGGTTAATCGTGGTAGGTTGAGAAAATTTTGCTAAAATTTGGGGGTGCTCTGTACACACCACTTTCATTTAAGGTAACCATAATTAGTTTATTTTTTTATTACATATTAACCCTAATGATAAAATGAACACAAAGGAACAAAAGGCTATAATATACACGTTATTAAAATTACCATAAAGGACCATAATAGATACAATACACAACGTTCTTCTGAAACATTACTATACGTATCTCTCTTCTCACCATATACGTATTATTGAAGATTTTGATTGGACTGAATGATGGATGCATCTGACAATATGGTTTGGAATAATGGAGAAAGGAAAATGTTGTTTTTCATTTTATTTTATTTTTCGTTTTTATGTTACTTACTGAGTTGATGAACTGTTTGTATTCGTTCGGATACCAGATTACAATCGTACTATAGTCGACCTATCTGCAACCGAACAACAGTTCTAATTGTTAATTTTACTAGTGTCGAACATAGCCACATGAATCGGTTAATAAGTTCCGAACTTATAGCATTGTTTGGTTTTTAGACAATCAACTTTTGAACTTAGTCGACTCTGGTATTTCCAAACACCTTATAAGAATTTTTTTTTTTTTCCAAAAGTATGCATCCATGGAGGGGGTCATGAACAGAGGAGAATGGAGTCAAGTCCGTCTTCACACGAATGCGAGATCGGTTTTAGGATTGATTCCTAAACCCTAAGGATGACAATGAAAACAGACGAATAAAGGGACATTGTGTGTGTTTTTGAAAGTGGAGGCGTAAAATATGGTAAGATTAAGATTGTGGATAGGGTATGTGAGTGAGTAAGGGTAAGATGGAAGATTGTGATGAAGATGTGTGAATAAGGATAAGTTGTGCAGATTGTAGTGTGTATTGAACAAATTTCTTATTTATCAAATTACAAAAATTTGCATATGAGTAGTGGTTGCCTGCGATGAGAGGTGGTGTGTAAATAAAGGCACAAATTTTGGCCTTTTTTTTAAGTAAGACTTAATTTTTTTAAGAGATACTATAATATGTACATCAGACTATCTTAATTAAGCAAGCATGTATTAAATGTTGTTCGTAATATTAAGGTTTTTAGAAACCGATTTTGAATTTCGGAAGCATTTCCTCATTTTTGAACTCGGTGACCACTTTTTCATGCGGTCCTGTTTTTTCCCACACTGGCAATTTCATATATGTAATCACCATTGGAAAGCTAAATAGTGGCAAAAAATGCACAAATTCATTTGTATGTGATCATGAGCGGGTTGTTTTTCTCACACAAGAGGCTGTGATGGGTGAATATTGATGTGACAAAGAGGCCAACAGTAAAGATAGGTAGTCATGTATAATGAAAGGGTTCACATTTACGATGCAAGTTACTTAAAACACAAAAAAGGAAATAAATAACACACGTTTTAAAGCATTGTCTGCACTAAATTTTTGATTTCGTGTTTGCCTCAACAAAAAAAAATTGGTGTTATTCATTTTTGCAAAATATTAGGTAATAAGATCACGAAACAGAATTGATAAAAATATCGTCTTTGAATGTGTCTGGATGTGTGTTTGTGGTGATTCATATGTGTAATGTTTTGTTTTAAAAAAAAAATTAATAAAATTATATTTTACTTTTTCATTAAAATTATAAAGATATTGAGTTAATAATTCACAGATATTCTAGTTTAATATAATTAATAAGACTTCTTTACATTTAAAAGTCTGTATCATTGCACCCATTTATTTTTGAGAATCTTGCTGTTATTCAAATTTAAAATGGAAAGATAGAAATGTTTGACATTGGTAATAAACAACAGATGAGGCTTTAGGTCTGACAGTAAACTTTA
>NW_021028740.1:362434-408318 GCF_004153795.1 Camellia sinensis | reverse complement strand
GGTTATTAGGCTAGCTTTACTATGTGATGCGCACAAGCAAGTATAGACTACTTTGCTCAAATTGGAACAATTCAATTTCATGTTTGTTTTCCGAAAAGGAGGTTTGAATTTGCCACCTCAGGTGGGCTTAAAGTTTGTGGATTTGCCACCAAACATAGTGGGCTTAAAGCTGATTTGCCACTCAACAAAGTGGGGTTAAAACTGACATTCGTTGAATCGTTCCAATTCAAGTAACAAGCTTTCATCCACAAGCATTTAAGCAGTTTAGCAATAAAGCATTTAGCCTCATGGAAAGCATACTAGACATGGCAACATTCACACACATGCAAGTATGCTAAAGCACTAAAAACTCACATAGTACTCCAAGCTAAGAAGATATGAGTTACAAAAATATGCATGATTCCTAACTATGCTAAGATGCTTAATGCAATAATGCAATTATTAGGCTCGGCTACTAAGCATGGCGTATGAATTAATTCAAGACATGCGGTCTAAGCACGGATTCAATGAAGTATTTAAACGACAATGCAGTTTGAATGATGCGCTGAGCCTCGGTGCATGCGATACAAGATGAACGGATGGAAGCATAAGTTATGCTAATTGAAATATGTCCATAATCTAACCATTAAAAGTGAATAAATAAAAGGGAGAAAGACGTGGGGTTGGAAGACATACACATTATTATATTACGCTCTCACGAAGGAGAGTCCAAATGAATAAAGCTAAACTAACTAGCAACTAACTAAGCTAATTATTACAAACCAAAATGAAATAAATAGCTAAACCAATTAACTAATTATTACAACACAAATGAATTAATTAACTAACTAACTAATTAGACAATTACAAAGCAATTGTAACTAATAATCTAATTAAGTAACTAGACTAAACTAATTACTACTTTGCCTCGGGAAATGAAAGATGTGAATGTGCATGCTCGGTTTCTATTCGAAAAGACCTTTGGTTTGCTCTTGGAAGCCTCTGTTTGCACAGTTGAACATTTCAAGAACCATTTAGCTTCACCTTACCAACATTCTGCTAAGGTTTGCATCAGTGGCCAGCCGGCCATTGGAAAAGATTGCCGGGCAGGTGCCAGGCATGGGAGTGGCTTCTCGGCCATCATTGGGGCTCTGTTGGCCACCTGCCAGCCATGGATGGTGGTCTGTCGGCCACTGATGTACTGGATCATCATGCTGCAATAGAGGACAAAAAGAGCAAAAATAGGGTATTTCCAAAGATTGTTTGCACAATTCGTCCCTCCTTTTCATGAACAAATCCAAGGAGTTGAGAACTTAAGTCACAAGCCACCAATCCAAGCAATTTCATTGCATGATGGCTTATGATTCAAGATGTGCAAGCTCAATAAATGCAACACAAGACACACAAAAACCATCACCCTATCATGCATGATCAAGGGCAATGGAAACCTAAGAAACTTGACACATTTCATCACTTTGAATATGAAATGTCCTAACTTTCCTTGTGTTCAATTAACGTTTGATTGAACACACAACACACAAGTTATTATCTTGCGCAATTTTAGTCCCAAATTGCTAGTTACTCATTTTAACTTACCAACCATTCTTTAATCCAATTAAGTCCAAAGGTGAGTTAGAGTCCTCTAATGGAAAGAAGGCTCAAAACACAAGTTGCTTTGAGTATGAAAGAAATCTCATACCATTGGTAATGAACACCCTAAGGGATTAAACCATTAAGTATGAAACCTCAATTTCACACTTAGGTAAACAAATGACTTGAAACCACTTTCAAAGCAAAAAGGAAAGCCAAGAAAGGAGGGAGGTTGCATAGGTGATAAGTGCTGAAATTAAGTGTGAAAAGCACCAAAAACATGTAATCAACTCAAACAAGGGGTGTCTAATGGCCTAAAACACCGAGCTTGTAAGGACCTTTACACTACAACCATGCAAAACAAGGCCTAACTGACCCTAACAGCCCAAAACAGAGCTAAAGCAGTCTAAAACAAAAGTAAAAACATGCTAGAATATAGCTACAAAAAGCTAGAAAAATATGCTAACATATAGAATTAACTAGGCTAGCAAACAAGACACAAGGAGGGGAGGTTATAGCGATCCCGGATTTAACCCGACTTTTATGGTGTTCTGGACTTGGGTCTTGTGATTTAATGTCGTTATTTATGCCTTTTCCCCATCTCACTCTTTGAATTTGAGTTTTGGAATGTCCTGGGCATGTTTAGAACAGGTTGGTTGCTAGTTGGTCTAGAATCTTGTTGTCCAGAATTTTGGTCTTCCGCTCAAGTGGGCCTTTTTGCGCTCGAGCGGCGTTTGCAAACACTCAATACTTGTGCGTCTGCAAAAATGCTAGGGAAGTGTTTTTTACACTCGGGCGGCGTTTCTTACGCTTGAGCAGGTCTGCGCTCGAGCAGCTGTCTGAAGTCTGTAAAAAATTCTGGAAATGTGTATTCCACGCTCGAGCGGGTAGTGCCTTGTTGTTGTGTCTTGGCGCTTAAGCGGCCTTTCTTGCGCTCGAACGGGATGAATTCATGTGTTTAATGCTCAAGCGTCAAACTCTCCGCTCGAGTGGATTGCGCATATATCAGATCGTAAAAGTGACTTTTTACATAATTTTTTCATATATTTTCACCCAAAACCCTAAATTGAGAGCCTTTCTCTCTAAAACTCACTTTCTCTCTACATATTAACCTAAATCCTTTGATCTCTACATCCTTGAGCCTTCATTCAAGTGATAGAGCTCCTCAAGATCTTTTCTTTTACCCGATTAAAGTTGGATTTCGGCTTTTTTGGGGTTCCATCCTTGCTTGGCTCGTCTTTACTCTTTGAAGTAGGGATTTTCTACGCTTTATTATGGGTTTTAACTTTAGTATTTTGAAGTTGTGTAACAATGGTGGGTTTTGTGGTATTTTGGACACAAACCTAGGGTTTAGGTGATATTTAAAAGAGGGGTTTTTGGTGGGAATGAAATAAAAAACATGGGATTTGAAAATGAAGTCTTGTTGTGTCAAAATAGTTGATTTTGGTACTTGGTTGAGATTTGGAGAAAGAGGGGAAATTTGCCCTAGAATAAGTATTATATTTATTTTGTATAAATAAATGATATTGATGTTGTAAACATGGAATTGGACATGTATGGAGAGGGATAGTGAAATGAAATGGATGATGTGTCTCATCTTCGGAAATCTCGAATACATTATCTATTTTGAGAATGTATATCTGTTTAGAAATAGCTGTATTGGGCTATCAGTGGAAGATATCTTTGATTGTTGTAGAAATTGCATGTGGATTAAGTGAATTGGAATTATCATATGGTTAACTATCATTAAATATGATTATGTTGTGAATACATTGCATATGTATGTACTTTGGGAGTGGAAAGGGGATGTGCTTCATACGTGATTATGTGTTTATATACATTGTATATGTATGTTTGTTTTGGGAGGATAAAAGGGATGGACTCCATTATAATTAAGTTGGCTGGAGTGTTCTAGGTGAAAGTCCCGAAATCTATACATGGGTGCCGATCCCGCTGATGAAATATCCGTAAAATGGCAAGATGAAAATCTATACATGGGTGCAGATCTCGCAGACGAAATATCCGTAAAATGGCAAATGAATGTGGATGTGTTGACTGTGAAAATATTGAACTACTGAGTTGTAGTCACGCTTGAGATATTGAAGAATATGAATGAAATTGGTTTATGTAGCAAAGTGAAACAAAAAGGGAAATGAAATGAACTATGAACTTGTTAAGTTGTGAATACAAGAGATGATGAATGTTTCAGCCTTAACATTGTTTATGCTTACTACTCTTATACCTCTGTTAAATCTCATATACTGTGTTAGATTATCTTTACTAGGCTGTGGTTCACCCTATTTGGAGAAAAACATTTTCAGGTAATGATGGTGTGCCTCCACCAAGGAAATAGCATTGGAGGGTTATTTGGGAAGCACAAGGGCTTCTTGTTTTGTTTCACATTTTGTATAGCCTAGGGCCTTAATTGTAAAGGCTAGTCCCACTTTTGTTGTAACCAAGTTAAGACTTGGAAAGGTGTATGCCTGAAGGGCATTTATTTATGTTAAACTCTATTGTAATAGTAACTTTGTATAATGAGAGGACTGTTTACTCTGATGAATATTGCCTTCTTTATATATGCTTATAGGTTATATTATGGTTATATTTTGAGGGCGTTACAGGCCAACCCCTCTAATTTTGGACTTTAAAACATGTTTTTTGCCACTGAAAATACTCTAAAATTCAGTGGTTAAAAGCCCAAAAAAATTTGGTTTAAAAGTGGGAAACAAAGGTGCAAAAGCCTTAGAAGTAAGGAATAAAGAAGGGTGAAACACCCCCTAACCTTAAATGGCTTAAAACACCAATTTCAGCCCATTAAAACTGAGATTTTTACAGCTCAAAAAAGGTCCAAAAACAGTGGAAAAAGATAAAGCAACAAGTATACTAAAACAAGTTAAAAGATAAGTATTATACCTCTTGAAGCCAAGTATAACTTTAGGCACAAATACAAGCCAAAACCACTTTCTAGAGCTCCAACAAGACCTTAAGGGACCTCAACTCAAAGATGATCAATTTTGGTTAAGGATGTGTATGCAAAAGAGTGATATAGCTAGGCAGCACAAAATTGCAAGAGAGAGGGAGAGAGAGAAAAATCTAGAGAAAGAGAGAGAAAATTTTGAGTTTGAAATCTTCTAACCTCAAAACATGAAAAAGGGGGTCCCTATATATAGAAAACATGAATTCTATACAAGGGGATCCAGCCCTTCATGTGTGGACAGATACAAGCATCTGTGCAAACAGCTGACACAGTTGGCATAAAATATCTGCAGAAAACACTAGTGGCCAACCGGCCATTAGTGATGTCCAGCAAGGCAACATTGATGGCCAGCAAGACACATCAATGGCCGGCAGATAAGAAGAGATGGCCGGCAGCCTCTAAGGATGGCCGGCAGGCCACTAGAGATTGCAGGCTAGAAAGACCAAGGCATGGT
Source organism: Camellia sinensis (assembly GCF_004153795.1). NCBI lineage: Eukaryota > Viridiplantae > Streptophyta > Magnoliopsida > Ericales > Theaceae > Camellia > Camellia sinensis. The sequence continues at coordinate 403,318 of NW_021028740.1, read as the reverse complement.
CAAAAAATGAGACAAAATAGATGCAAGGTTTGAAACGCTCAAAGCTGTGGCGTTCCGCTGAGGACTTCGAGCACTCGGCGAGCAAACAGACTCGTCATCAAATGTACCTGCAAGAATATCCTAGCCTTGAAGGGCCGTAAAAAAATAGGGTGTCTACAGTTTGACTGACATCCTCCTTTTTGCAGAGAAAAAAAGAAAAGAATACTTATCTCTACTGCTGATGATGAGGACACTCTCCACAAAACATCAATCCATCTTCTCTTCCTCTTACCAATGAACCAAGAGAACTAAGTCTAGAACCAACTCCACAACCATCTCAAAAGCAGCCTACATCACAACCATCTTGACAGCCTATCCCACAACCATCTTCACAACCACTTTCACAGCCTTTACCACAACTATCTTTACAACCTATACCACAATCATCTTCATAGCCTATACCACATCCATCTTCATAGCCTTCCCATTCTGAACCTTCTCCTATTGCTCTTAACGATGTTACCCTTAGGGCCTTTCCAATGAAGGTCCTTTACCTAGGAGCAACTGAACCCATTAACTTCCTTTTAGTTTTTACCCCTCAACCATCACCATCCAATTCATCTTGCTCTCAAACTTCCAATAGGCAATTAGAAAAGATTGACCTCGACAATTTAATCAACAGTCAATCAACTCTCCTAAGTCATCAATCTTATCCAGGAAATCACAACATCAGGTCCCCTCTATAAGGAACTCAAACCACCCAAGGTAAGTGTAATTACTAGTGTGACTGAGCATCTATCCCCTTTATTTCTACTAACTTCAACAAACTGCTCTCTTTTTCAAACTATAGGGACAGATACAATCACTGCACCACCCCCACCAATGAGTGAACCAGAGACAAGTCTTGAAGGCCCAGATGCTACTACTGCCTTTTCTACACTAGAGGTTACCACTTCAACAATCCTTGAACTAGTTCTTCCTGCCACCACAACCACAACATAACAAAACCAGATATTCTATCCATTGCTGAACAGATATTCTATCCATTGCTGAACAAGTACTACTTAATTTTTTCATTTCCTACTATTTACAAAATACAAACTCACCAATTTATTATTGTCGACAGGCCATCATCCTAGCTCAAGATATTTGGGAAGAACTCTCCATCCTTCAACAAACCTAGACCAAATATCCCCACTTTCTCAAAGACTACATCACTTCCAAACTAAAACCCAACAAACCTTAACTACCTTCATCAATCTCATCAACACCCCACTTGAGGAAATAACCCTCAACCAACATGATGAAGCCTTGGCCTGTCTTATTGATGTCCTAAACTTTTTACCTAATCCTTTTAATCCAATCCAATTAAAACAACTGGCCAAAATCATCACAGAATGGCCAACTCTTTTGGAAATGGTTCAAACCTACTCCAAAAACATCCAAGCCAAAATAGACTTTCTAATCAAGGCCCAAACTATATCTACCTCCCTCAAGCTCAATTATCAAACCTCTTCAGCCATTTCTAGACAATTTACAACACTTGAACTTGAAGAATCCAGGCTTGTGGCAGAATTGGCATCTGTCAAACAAAGAAAGCTCCATCTACAATAGCAACAAGACTAACTCAACCAAGAAGCAAGGTCTATGCTTTCTTAGATTACGAATGGTCCTTTCTCAATCCAAATTATCAAAGCAGAGCTGGACCAAGACCAAACTATGCTGGCAGATGCCCAATCAGAATGGGGCATTCTGGCCGTTCTCTTCCCCAAGACTTAGATTAGCTTCATTTCTTCTATGTATTGTACAGAACATTTTACTATCTTGTGCAACTAGTAAACTACTGTGCAAATATTTTCTTTAATGAATATCAAGATTTTGTCTTGAGTGGCCTATTGTACTCCTGTGCAAATTTTCTTTCTTTGTGCATTGATTTGTCTTGTACACACTAATTAACTCCATTTGAAAGCTTCCCACATGGTTGGATAATACCTCTTAAGGTATTTTCCATTTATATTCCTCCTATGTGGCTGCCCTTCCAAGGACTCCAACTAATATGCACCTCCTTTAAGGACTTTATGAATCTTAAAGGGGCCTTCCCAATTTGGTGACCACTTGCCAAATTCAGGGTCTTTTGTTCCCAGTGGCAAAATGGTCTTCCACACCAAGTTACCTACTTCACAGATTTTCAATTTAACCTTCTTGTTATAGACTCTTTCAATCTTTTTCTTTTAAGCCATCATACAATCAAAGAAATCAATCCTCTTGCATTCTACATCTTGTAATTCCATGAACATGGCCTCCGTATACTCATCGACATAAATGTCATAGTGCTTAGCCACCTTACTAGACTTTACTGTCACTTTTAAGGGTAAGACTGCAGCATGATCATAAACTAATTCATATGGAAATGCTTGGATACTATCCCTTTTTGAATTCCTATAGGCCTATAAAACCTCAAATAATAACTCATGCCAATCTCTTGGATTGTTTTCTACCACTTTACGTAGTGTCACTTTGATTGTTTTGTTTGATGACTCTGCTTGCCCATTTGCTTGGGCATAATATGGAGATGAGTTCAACATTTGAATGTCATATTCTTTGGCAAACTCCATTACCTCATCACCATTAAATACTGTCCCTTGATCGACAGTAATTGTTTATGGTAAGCCAAACCTATGTACTATGTGTTTCTTAATAAAATCAATCACATGAGACTAATTCACTACTTTTAATGGGACTGCCTCTACCCGTTTAGTGAAATAATCTGTGGCCACTAATATGAATGCATGTTGTCTTGATGATGGAAGAAATACCTGGCTAATCAAGTCCATTGCTGGCTAAGGTTTAATAATTGAATGCAAGTCCCAAGCTGACACTTTTTGCACATTGTCATGTTTTTGGCATTGCTGAAACCCCTTTGCATAATTAATGCAATAATTCCTTAAAGAGGTTCAAAAATTCCCATGCCTTTTAATTAACTACCTCATCTTCTCACCTACTTGGTGAGCACCACAAATGCCTTTATGGACCTCTGCCATGACTTGCATCTGTTCCATCTCTCAAATACACAATAATATCAACCCATCTTGGGTCCTTCTAAACAAGTCATCTCCCATAATCACATAATTCACAGCTTGATACTTTGTTTTTCTATCTACTTTTGCCTCTGGGTCCCCTCAATACTTGATCAAAGGTAACCTCCAATCATCTTTTAACACCTCCAAAGTCAATATTGACAAACCTTGCAACTGTCGACACCTAACACAAGGCATTGTTCTCTTCTGAATCCTAATTATTCTTTCTTGGAAACCCTTTGGAATTCTCAAACCAAAGGTTGCCTGGTCTATTTTGTTGGCCTCCTTATTCTCAAGTCTGAACATGTGTTAAAACTCTACTGTTTCAAAACCTTTGACTAGCTGCAATACCTTCTCCAAGTATTCTCCAAGTACTACACTATTGCACTTATACTGGCGTAGTACTTACTTTATCACTATCTGTGAATCCCCAAACACTTTTAATTGTGGAATCCTTAGACTTTTTGCCAATTCTAGGCTAATAATCAAGGCTTCATACTCTGCCTGATTATTTGACAACACCTGAGTTTCATCTAACAGGCAAGAGAACTGAAACACCTGTCCTTGAGGTGACACCAACACTACCCCAGCACCAACACCTTCCTCAGTCTTTGAACCATCAAACATTAGCTTTCAGGGCTCTTTTTCAACTAAAAATACCTCATACAAATCTACCTTGACAGGGCTACATGGATGCTTAGCCAAGAAATCTGTTAGTGCCTTGCCTTTCACAACTTTTTGAGGTACATACTTGAAGCAATACTCAATTAAGGCCAACAACCATTTTCCCTACCTCCCTCTCAAAACTAGCCTAGATAACATATATTTTACTACATCAGTCTGAGCAATCACATTAACCTCTGTAGGTAACATGTAATGCCTCAATTTGATGGATACAAAATATAAAGCTAGGCATAACTTTTCTACAAAGCTATACCTAGTTTCTGTTTCATTTAACTTTCTACTCAGGTAGTAAATAGCTTGCCCACTCCCTTCCTCATTATCTTAAGCCAATAGACACCCAATTGACTGCTCTCCTGCTAATATATACAACTTTAAGGGTTTCCCTTTAATGAGTGGTATCAAGACTGGAGGTTTGGACAAATAGTCCTTAATTGCATCAAATGCCCTTTGATGCTCACCTTCCCATCTAAAGTTTTTATCAGATTTCAACTTTGACAAAGGAGAAAAGACTAAAGTCTTCCCTACCAAATTAGCAATAAATCTCCTTAAAAAATTAATTTGCCCAAGGAAACTTTGTAACTCCTCCTTATTGGATGGAGGGTGTGCTACTCTAATGGCTTTAGCCTTGTTTGTATCCACCTCTGTCCCCTTTTGATGAACCAAAAAACCCAAAAAATTACCAGCATACACCCCCAAAAGCACACTTTAAAGGGTTTATTTTCAACTGATATTTTCTTATTCTCTGGAACACCTGTCGAAGATGTTCTAAATGCTCTTCAAACTCATCAGACTTGATTGCCACATCATCAATATATACCTCAAAAAATCTTCCAATCAAATCATGAAAGATAAAATTCATAGTCCTTTGATAGGTGGCCCTTGCATTCTTAAGCCCAAAAGGCATTACCATGCACTCAAAGGTTCCTAAGGCCCCTGGGCACCTAAATATAGTCTTGTGAACATCATCTGGGCTAAGAAAGATATGATTGTATCCAGCATGGCCATCCATGAATGACAAAATATTATGCCTTGCAACTAAATCCACTAACAAATCTGCAACTGGTATGGGATACTCATCCTTAGGTGTAACGAAATTCAAATTCCTGAAATCAATACACACTCTAATCTTTCCATTCTTTTTAAGAACTGGAACTATATTTGACAGCCACTCCACATACTTGGCTATTCTGATGAAACCAGTACTCAACAACCTTTAAATTTCATCTTTTACCATAAGAGTGACCTCATTTGTCATTCTTCTTGGAGGTTTCTTGTGTGGCACATAATTTGATTTTATTGGTAGTTTATGTTCAACCGAGGACATATCCAGTCCTGACATCTCATCATAACTCTATGCAAAACAATCAGAATAATTTGAAATCAAGCTAACTAGTTTGACTTTACATGCATTAGGTAGCAAAGCATTTACATAAATAGGCCTCTTACAGGCCTCTTCTCCTAGGTTAAACTCCTCTAAAAGGTCCTGCACATCAGCCTTGAGATCATCAAACTTTGCAGGAGTTGCCTTTAGATTCTCATACTGCACCTCCTTGTAAGCTAGAGGGCTATCATCTACCATACATTCTGCCCAAAAACAATAGGGCAACATACCACCTAACCTCCTCCGTAAAAAGAAATAAAAAAAATTCTAACAAGAGTGCTTTTAATTACATCAGAATCACATTCACTCTCACTTTTCTTCATCTTCGTTGGTAATGTCTTCAATCAGCACTTTATCTATAAGCTTGGTCTGCAAGACACTTGGCCTAGCCACCTCCTGGCTCATCTATCAAAAAACTCCCTCAACAAATTTTTGGAATTAATCATAAGTCAATTCAATTTCTCTGGATTTCAGTTCTTTATTTTCCAACACAACAAGGCTGAACTCTTCAGCATACAACATAGCACATTATAAATATTAGCCTTAAAGGGATTTGCCTCTGCCCAAAAGACCTCTATGCCTTGCCCTTTCTGATCTTCTGCAAATAAGAAAATTAAAGCCTGATGAAGGAAAGAAGCCACACAACCATTAGAATGGATCCAATCCCTTCCTAACAGCAAGTTATAATTTGAAGTGGAGTCAATCACAAAAAAATGTTACTTCCGTAATTCTGGTTCCCACTTGCAATTGTAAGGCAATTACTCCATTTGTTCTAGATGATCCTCTTGACAAATCACTCATAAATACATCAGAAGGGATTTACCAATCACACTTAAAATTCTGATAGGAAAAAAATTTAGGGCTGAGCAAGAAATCCATATAATCCGTAATCTGATCCGGTCTAGTCCAATCTGGTAGGTTTTGATTGGTTTTTTTAATCTGTAGTTCGATTCTGGATTGGAAATTAAAAAATTCGTAGGCCACAGATTGGTTCTGGATTGAACCCCATGGTTCCGGATTGGAATTGATCTGGACCGTATACAAATAGTCTATATTTATACTATAGTCTATGTTTCTTACTCTTTTTCTAATAAACTTGAAACCCCATAGATTTCCCACTTTTTCTCTTTTAGATTTTTAGTTTTGCTGAGGTGTTTTTTTTTTTCCCGAACTATGATGCTCGGCCATGTAACAGGTTGTTCATCAGGTTGTTTCCCGAACTTGAATTCCCATAGTTTTCGGTAAAAGGAATTTTCTAGCCATGGAGCTTTAGGCCATGAGAGGTATGTTGGTGTTGTCTCGGAAATGAAGAGTGCAGCATTGGGTGAAGTTGTTTTGGGTGTGCAGCACTTGGGAATTTGTTTTGGTTAGTGTGGATTGTTTTGTGGGTTTCAATTATTGTATTTTTAGAGTTAAGTGTTATAGCTTTGGTGGAAAAGAATAGTGTGGGTTTGAGGGGAAAAAAAAGTGATTTGAGTTCAATTATGTTTATATTTTTATGAAATTAAAATGTTCTATATTTTTTTTTCTTATTTAATTATATGAATTCGTGGTCCTAAACCGATCCAATCTGTGTTTAAACAGATTGGTTCGAATTGGTTTTATGTTTTAAACAAATTGGATTGGTTCTAATTTTTTAAGAACCGTAGATAACAAATCGGTCTTGGTTTCATCTCAATCCGAACCAATCCTAACCATGCTCACCCCTAAAAATATTCACAATAGCCCCATTATAAACTAACACCCTGGTCAAAGGACAACCATTCAAGTGTGCACTTACATACAAAGTTCTCAGATGCCTTACCAATTTCGGCTTAGGTGATTGAAGTACCACCTTCTCACCACTTCCAGTTTTAACTACCTAAATGGATTTACTAGCCACCTCTTTTGACTCATTCACCTTTGTCACCATCACAACAGGCTATGACAAGTCCTCTACATCCCCTTTTAGCTGTTTTAACTGCCCAGGTTTTGCCTCAAACCTTTTTGGTAGAGCTAGAATCATATTACAATCAGTGTTTGTAGGCAAAGATTCAAACCTAACTGCACCTAACTTCTCACCAAAGTCCTCAGAACTCTTAGACTTTGTATCTTTGTTGGTGTTTGTAGCTCGACTTTTCGTGCCCTCTTTCAAAAGACGAATAAGGCCTACAGTATCGGACTCCTACAGTTCTGAATCTGATCTCACAAGTGTAATGTGAAATAGATAAATAACAAAGAGTCCAAATCCAGAAAATCCTTTGAAAAATTGATTTTGAATCAAATTGCCAAAAATGAATTGCTTTGCCAAATACAGAGTCACCACCTAAATATTTTTAAAAAATTTAGAAAACCCATGACTCATGCTAAAGGCCACGTGTCCGTCATCACCAAGATTGTTTCAGCTTGGGAACTTAGGTACGAGAGGAGAAGGTCATGGATTGAGTACCCTCGCTCACCCGATCAAAGATCGACCTCTACTAATCATGATATGAATCTTATTCACATTATATGCTTTTGTTTCGATTATTAGGCTAGCATTACTATGTGATGCACACACACATAAGTATAGACTAATTTGCAAGAATTGGAACATTTGATTTCATGTTTGTTTTGAAAAATTATTTCGAATATGTACCACTTGAAAAAGTGATCGCATATAAACATTACTCAAATTATTCCAATTCAATCATTCAAGCAATTAGCCTCATGGAAAGCATGATAAACATTGCAACAATCACATGCATGCAATATGCTAAAGCGAGTAAAGGCTTACCTAGTACTCCAAGCCAAAAGAGAAATGAGTTAAAAAAATGCATGATTCCTAACTATGTAATATGACTAATGCAAAGCATGCAAAAATGCAACTAATAGGCTCGGCTACTAATATGGCATATGAATCAATTTGATAACATGCGATCTAAGCACGTATTCAAAGAAGCATTTAAACTAACAATGCAAGTTAGAATGATGAACCAAGTCTCGGTGCATGCAATACAAATGGATGCAAACATGAAGTATGCTAAACAAAACATGATGTCCCTAAACTGACCATCATAAGCTAGTAAATAAAAGGGAGAAAGACGTGGGGTTGGAAGACATGCACATTATTACAAAATTTGTGCCCTCACACAGGAGGGTCCGAATAAACTAACTAGCTAACTAATTAAAGCTAAACTCATTAATTAACTATTGCAAAAAAAAATGAATAAATAACTAAACTACTTAACTAATTATTACAAACCGAATTAATTAACTAATCTAGCTAATTAAAATAATAACGACATGATACAAATTAACTATTCTAACTAATTAATTACGAAGCCATTATTTTAAGCACAACACTTATATAGACAACACGGATCCCGAGGATCAATGGAGGGCTCATGTATGAATGTGATTTCCACTCGATAAAGGCACTGTTTCTGCTGCTACATGTCTCTGTTGCACAGTAGAACACTTTCATTGATTTCCAACTCCAAACCAACTATGTTCTGCCTCAAGAGAACACTGCTTGAATTTGCACTTGTGGCTAGTAGAGGGCCTACCGTCCACTGATGATGGCCTGCTGACCACTGTTGACAGAACTTCCCTACTGCAACAAAGAGCAAATAGAGCAGAGATGTATTCTCAAGGGTTTGTTTACACAATTTATCCCTCCTTGTCATTTGAACAGCTCAAAAAAGTAGTAAATTTGATTCACAAACCATCAATCTATGCAATTTCATTGCATTGAGGCTTATGGACCAAAGTGTGCAAATTCAATAAATGCAATAAAACAAGACAAGACCCTCAAAACCACCTCCCTATCATGAAGGATCAAGGGAAGGAGTTGACAATCAATCTTGAATCGTTTTCATCACTAATGAGTATGAAACAACTCAAAACTCAAGGGTTCAATTAACGTCCGATTGAACCCAAACCAAATTGTTATCTTGTATCATTTTAATCATCAATTTTATTATTTCATTTTAAATTACCATCCATTCTTTAATAAATTGAGTCCAAATGGTGAATTAAAGTCCTCTAATGAAAAGAGGGCTCAAACTAAGAGTTTCTTTAGGCATGAAAGAGACATCATACTATTGGTAATAAACCCCTAAAGGGATTAAACCATTAAGCATGACATCTCAATCTCATGCTTAAACAAACAAGTTGTTTGAAACCACTTTCAAAGCAAAACAAAAGTCAAGAAAGGAGGGAAGTTGCAAAGGTGATCAAGAGTGATCACAAGTATGGAAAGCCATAAATAAACACTATCAACTCAAATAACATGGTGTCTAAGGCCTAAAACACCAAACTCATGAGGACAATTACTATAAGTATGCAAAACAAAGCTCAAATGCAACAAACACTTAGAAATAGTCTTAAAATAATCTAAAAATAGTCTTAAAACATGCTGGAATTAAGACAAAAATGGCTAGATTAATAAGCTAAAACATAGATCATGCTAGGCTAGTAAGCAAAACACAAGAAAGGAAGGCTAACCCCTCTAATTTTGGATTTCAAGACACGATTTTAGCCATTGAAATAACTCTAAAAAACAGTGTTTAAAAGCTCAAAAAAATATAGTGCAAAGGTGGAAAACACATGGGAAAAGGCCTTGAGAGCAAGGTGTAAAGAAGGATGAACCACCCCTCAACCTTTATTGACCTTAAAACCCAAGTTTCAGCACAAAAATACAGAGTTTTTACAGCCCAAAAATAATTGGAAAATAGTAAGAAAAAGAGTGAATACAACAACTAAAGAAGCAAAGCCTTATACCTCTTGAAGAGAAAATCCAATTTCAAGCAATAAAGCAAAGCGCACACACCCTCAAGAGCTTAAACAAGGCTCAAAGACACCTCAACTTGAAAATTGAGAGGTTTGGTTAAGAGTGTATAGGCAAGGGTGAAGGACATATAAGCAAGGGTTAAGAAATTTACAAGAGAGAGAGAATTCTAGAGAGAGAGAGAGGAAAATTTTTCTAGCCTCCAAATATGAGAGGGGGGTCCTCTATATATAGAAAACATGAATTTCCCTCATAAACATCCAACCATACACGTGGGAGTAGATGCAAGCATCTATGCAAACAGCTGGCACAGCTGCCACAAAATATCAGCAAAAGACATTAATGGTTGGCAACCAAGAGTAATGGTCGGCAGCCCAAAGAGGTGGACGATAGGCCACCAAAGGTTACAGGCTTGAAAATCTTTGGGTTTGGTTCAAAAATGAGGCAACAAGTGTGTAAAGTTTGGAAGGCTCAAAGTTGTGGCATTCCGCTGAGGACTTCGAGCACTTGACAAGTATATGCACTCATCATTAGGTGTACAAGCGATGACGTCCAAGTCGTAAGGGCCGTCAAAAATGGAGTGTCTACTGTTGTAACAACCCCAACCCATGATTAACACTAATTCACATTTAAGTATGCCAAATGAGTAATTAAGAAGTAATTCTCAGTTAATTATATGTGCATTGCATCATTTTGTGTTTATATCTGTTTAACGTAGAAAGACATGTTCATGTTTTAGTTTCGGTATGCGAAGTGAAGGCCCTATCAGAATCCGATACAGAAATTGATTTGATTTATGAGTTATTTGGAATTTTTAGAACCTTATGGTAGGTTAATTAAAATTCGATTTGGAACGATTAAATTAGATTAATTTAATGTCAACTTATTTGGCCTTAATTAATTACACCTTATCCAAGCCTAATTAAGGCACTAGTGGGCTTCCTTGGCCACCCATACACTCTCATTTCACTCTTTTGTTGATTCAAACGTGAGGGAGAGAATAAGGGAATAAAATTTAGCTCAACTAAGGAAATGCTAGAATTGTTAACAATTGAAGAGGATTTGAGGATTCAACTTCAACATTGGTGAATTCAAGTCTCTAGGTAAGGAACCAACCTCTTAATTGGGTAATGGATTTAGACTTTGCAAGACTTCAAGTGAATTAGATGAATTCGTGTAGGAATTGAGTTAGAATTAAGGAGGTTTGAGCCATACCATACATGCATGTCCATTTCTTTACAATTTGAGCATGATTTCAAAGAATTCTTTCATGCATGTGTTTATCTCACCTATGTTTTGAGAATTCATCATATTTTTCATCCTCTCATTACATTTGATCATGGTTTGGAGGCTTGAAACTCAAATTATTTCATGCATGTCATGTTTTTGGAACATCCATAAAGTTTAAGTTGAGATTGTGAACAATTGGCATGCCCTTGGGCCATGATTTCATGAATGATCTTCAAGTCATGATGTTTTGTGAGTTTCTAAATGTTTTCCAGAATTTTGGTCCAAAATATTGAGTTTTGAAGTGTTTAGTTTGAGTTTGAAGCTTGGAGATCAAATTTGGAAATTCTAGAATTTGAATTCACGCTCGAGCGTAGGAGTTCAAGCTTGAGCGAGCACTCTGAGTGCGTGCACTTCTGCTCGGGTGACTTGAAGTACGCTCGAGCGTGAAATGTATGTACCCAGAAGTTCATGTGTTTTGCAGCACGCTCGAGCGACAGAAGTCACGCTCGAGCGAGGGTCTGAGGTTCACGCCCAAGCGGAGATCGAGCGTCCATCGAGCGTGAAAAGCAAGTAACCAGTACTTTTTCAAAGTTTACAGTCCGCTCGAGCGAAAGAAGTCACGCTCAAGCGAACCCTCACTTTTTGCATGTCTGCTCGAGCAAGGAAAGCCACGCTCGAGCGATGACCTTATTTCCAACAAGTTTTGAAAAATGTTTTTAAGTACACTTTTACATTCTCCTTCTATCCTAGGCATTCCTAGGCCATGATTAAGACTCCATAATGAGGTTAAAGGCTAGAAACACACTAAGAACAAATGAAATATCCGAGTATGTGTATTCAATGTATGAATCTGCCATTTTATGTAGGTCACGAGCCTCAGGATAGGTGAATTGCCTACTTTGCTGCCAATTTGGAGCTACCAGTTATTTGTAAGTAATAACTTAGTAAAACTATGTTTTAGTAAAACTATGTTCAAGTAAATTATTTTCTGCACACGAATTAAGAACTGTTCTATGAAATGCCATGTTTTATGCTATGAATGATTGTCCAAGTCTAACAATTACTTATGACATTATGCTATGTTTTAAGTAATGCCATGATTCAAGTATATGCAAGTTCCCGATACCGGAGGTTCCTTATGGGACTGACAAGCTATCTATACCCGGCTGGAGTTTCCTCAGTAGAACTAACAAGTTTACAAGTTCCCAGTTCGGATGTTCCTTTATGGGACTGACAAGTTATTCTTACCCGGCCGAAGGTTCTTATATAGAACTGACAAGTATGATTTAAGACATTATGTGTGTGATCTGTCAGCGCTGATGGATGTACTATGTAAGACAAAGCATGAACTCTGAATTCTATATATGCTCAGAATGAGAATACGTATGTGAATTTCAGTTTCAGCCACAGTTATAGGGCATCATTTATTTACCCCTTTACTTTGTTATTATTCACTAAGCCTCCGCTCACTAGTTATTTATTATGTATGTAGGTGAGCAGGCTCGTGATCAGGCTTAAGATGACACTTGGGGTATTTTGTGTTGGTCAACCACCCTCTGCGCCTCACGAGGAGGTTCTAGATTAAGTCGTGTATTGTAGCTGTGTCAATATGGATGTATAAGACTGTCTCTTTTGTTTTATGAACAAGTCGCCTTTTGTATGTACTTGTTAGTGACGTGTAAACAATGTACCTATGACGTCACTTGTATGTATATAAAGTTTAAGGTTTTCAATCCCATGTATGTCTTTACAACTCAATGGACTTCGTATGTTTTATATATTTGCTTCCGCAGCCTCTAACTATATGTTATTATGTCAAAAGGCCTTTGGTAAGCCTAAGATTACTGGCCGGTTACGACACTAAACCTATAGGGGCGAGTTTGGGTCATGACAACAGTGTCTTCCTTGCTACTGACAGGAACCTCATCTGACTTGCTTGCCATCATGACATTCTCATCTGTAATTACCTCATCCCTCTCACTCTCCTCATTTGACAAGAGTGCTTTAGATATCTCCTCCAGTTGCCTTCTAAGGAAAATATTTTTTGGTACTTTCTTTGTTTTACTTGACTCGCCACTTTCATCTTTCTTCTTCTTCTCTCTCTCTCTCTCTCTCTCTCTCTCTCTCAAATCAAATTGTTTTGATCATCTCTTTTTGGATTATCTCATTTCTTTATTGAAAACATAACATGAAACTTTCTTTGCTCCTTTCTTACTTGAGTTCTGGTTGGGCCTAAAGGCTTCCACCCGAACAAAGGAAATTTTGGATGAATCACACCTTGCCAACCAACATGTGTAGGCACTGGTGGCTTCATCAGCTTTGGCTGCATTGGGGGGTAAATCTATGGAACCCTCACCCCTTGGCCATGAAACTATTCTAGCCTAAAAAACCTTTGACCCTAGCCAAAAAATGGCCATTGAAATGGTCTTGGCACAAATACTGGTCTCTGAACATGACTAAAGCCACTAGATGGCCTTTGATCTTTTAACTGCCTTACTTTAACTCTTACTCCTTTTGCACCATGAAGAGAAGGATACACAGGTTGCCATTTGAAGAAAAATGGACCATCTTCCTCATTGTACGACTTGTCGACATGCCTAAAGATCCCAAGGTCCTGCCCATCAAACAACAATTGTCTCCATTGAAAATCTGAAGGTCACCTCATCCTAAGGTATTAAACCTTAAGCCATGATCTTTCACAGTCTCCTTCAACTTGTCAGCCAAAATTGCTTGCAATTTATCCTTTTCAGTCCCACATCTTGAGCACACAAACTTGTCCCCTTTTATCACTTTCTTTTCCTTTTCTTGCTTCTCCTTCTGGATCTTCTCTAAATCAGACAACTAAACGGTTGGGTTCAGTGCCTTCCTTTTAATGCTAGTTGACACCATATGAATTGGTGCCATTTCTGGAAAGGGATTGATGTCCACTACCATAACCCCTTTCTCCTTCTATGTATATTTCAGCAATCCATTTTGTATTAAGTCCTACACACAGTTTCTGAAAGTTAGACAATTGTTGGTAGAATATCTAAAAGTATTATGCCATTTACAATATTCTTTTCCTACTCTGTCTAGTTCTTTTGGAATTATATGTTCAGGGGACAATGTTAAAAATTAATTAGCCAATAATTCATCAAAAATGACATTAGCCTTAAACAAATCAAAAGAATACTGCCTAAATGTAGGGTTTGTATTTCTTTTGGCTGGCTGAGTGGCTGGCATATCCACTGGTTTGTCCACTTTTCTCAAAATCCCACAAACCACTGGTGTTTTGCCAACCACTTGAGCCACATCCACATCAATTTCTATTTCTACATCAACCTCTTGGAAATAAGTTCCATAAGAGTTTGCATTCCTATGTCTCTCCTCTCTAAGTATTGATTCATATTTTGTTGCCCTAGATGACAACTCAAACAAGTACCTAAACTCCATCCTTTCAAACTTCTTTCTTAAGTCAAATTCCAGTGCATTTTGAGCCATTCTCACAATTTCAACCTCAGGCATGTACATTCAACACCTTTTAAATTTGTCAATAAATTGTTTTACACTCTTAGAAAACTTCTGCCTCATTTCAAACAAATCAACTAGAGTTACTTCAGGCTCAATTCTATAAAACTGGGTATGAAACTGACTCTTCATTTCTATAATGAACCATGTGAAAGTAGTCCTAGACAAAAAAATGTGGAAATAACCTCATTTTAAGTATGTCATTATTTCCTGTTTCTCCACATTGTAAAGTAAACCTCCATATGTGTTTAATTATTGATTGGTTTTCCTCACCATGAAACAAGGAAAACTCAGGTACTCTATAGTTCTTAGGAAAAGGTTCCTCATCTACCCATTGAGGGCATGGTTTCCTAAATCTAGGCCTTTCAGGCCTACTCATCCATGGACCATAAAGGTCTTGAACAATTCGAATAATCTGGTCTCTTTGAAGATTTTCACCATGATTAATAGCATTTTGCCCCCTATACCCATAATTGTTTTCAAAAAATTCATGCCTGTTGACATGTAAAGGGGGTGTTGGACCTCTTAGCCTTGGGCCATTACCAAATGGTTCATGATGCATACTAGGCCTGTGCATTTCAAGATATGCACCCATATTAGCATAATTATTTACCCCTTGGTGTCCATAACCCATATATACCCAACATTTTGATTCCCAAAACCTTGATTATAGTCTTCAAAACTCATATTATTTCTTGGCCTCATGTTAGGATAACCATTAAATTCTAAACAAATCTCTGTCTTCCATACCTTTTTGACCATGTAATGGGTTAGAAAAAATATTTGACCCACGTTGCCCTCCAAGCCAATTTCCTTAAATTTTAACATTTGGGGTTTGAAATTCCTTATGCATTTTTTCCTCTGCAGTTGGGTCCCTATAAAAGGACATTGGCTCACCAACAGACTGGTGTGACACACCAGTTGGTAGCAACATGTGTGTTCTCGAAGACACATTTTGTGCCTTTACTTCACTCTAGATTGCATACTCCATCGATGGAACTTTCAATACACTCCCCACTTCTCCCAGAATGATCTCGTTCTCCTCCAATGACTAGTTTGCTAGTGCATCCCTTATCTGAGCCACCAAAACCCCTGTTGGAATTTTGGCGTGGCCACTTGTCTGGCCTTCTGTATCCACTGGTTGGCCACCCATCTGGCCTTTATGGGCCATTGCCTGGCCTACATGTTGAGCACTGCCATTATCAGCCAAGACCAAGTCCTGGTTCACCTCTTCTTTCTCAAACTCAGCAAGCCTCTTTTCAACATGTTTTTTAACCTATTTCTTCGCCTTCATCATTTTTCCTCCCCAAATTATGCAAGAAGGTCCCACTGGGCATGCCAAAAATTGTTAGTAAAAATTATGCTAGGGTTGGATTGACAGCAACCAAGCAGTAATCAAACTAAACAACTTAAACAAGAACAATCAAGCAATTGCAGTTCTGGTTCAAATGCCTCAAAAGAATGAGAATTTCTTTGGATCAACTGATGATAGCAAAGTAAACAAGAAGGAAAAACAAACGTTTTAGATCAACGAATGGCAACAAGATAGATTGAACAAAAAGAAAACAACTTCAAATTATTGTATCAAAGGATGGTAACAATGTAGATTAAACAAACAAAAGCAACTTCATACTGAAATCACCTATGTACATTTAACAAGTACAGATTACAGTAACATAAACTACTCCTAAGTTACAATCTCTACTACTCCTAGGTCTAAAAGCTAAGTTGTTATGTTTTTGTTGATGTCACTTACTTTCTGCAAACTTCTGGCTTTTATACTTCTTCTTTCCCACACCCCCATGATCTCTTCAATCTGTAACTGCTGCTATGTAACTACTACAACTGCTTCCTGACTTCTAGGCCTTCCAATTACATTAGACCTTCACTTCTGTTTGTTGAATTGCCTCTTCTTCAAGTTATCACATCCCTACAAGCCCTTTTAACCTTCCCTCGACAGAGAAAGACTCTTACTTTGTTTCATGCTCCCTCCTTAAGAATTGCCCACTGAGTCCACAATCACTGCCAGTAACTGCTCCATCACTTCTAGACAACCCATATGCAAAAAATCCATTTTCAACTACTGATCTTGATTCTCTAATGCTGGACATCCACTCTAGACTTGGCCACGTGTCCTTCACTAACTGGACCACCTATCGACAGGGCTTGGCAAAAATAGAAGCAAACAATATCATAATACTTTTATCTTCTTACACTCAAACCTCAATTCTAAAACACCGCAACCATCCTCCATCACTAGTGCCACCTCTCTTATTGGCCATCCCCTCTAATCGTCTTTTTCCCTCTAAACTTGTCATTACTTTCCACCACGAACCTTTCACTCTCATAAGGCCCCAGTTGCGAGTCACCCATTTTCAAGGTTGATTATAGAGGGTTACAATGGAAGGGAATGAGCTAGGAGTAGCGGTGGTGGTGGTGGTGGTGGTGGTGGTGGCAGCGATAGTGATGGAGGTTTGAAAGTGGCAACAATAACGACAAAGAAGGGATGTGTGGATGGAAGAAAAATTAAGCTCTATTTGGTTTGGTTTTAGAATATGTTTTTAAAAAATTAAAAAAAAAATTAATAAATAAATAAACTTATTATTTTCATATGATTTTATCTTTTTAGGTGGCAAAAAAATTTTAAAAATTATTTTTGGTATTTCTGTTTGTCTATAAATTTTTTCATAAAAAATTCACAAATTGAAACCAAACATAACTTTAGGGTTTTAAAATTGAAGATGATAATATTATTTGAATAAAGAGATGTGTACTGAAATTTTTATTTTTTTGATGTGTATTGAGAAGATGTTCATTAAGTACGTGTACTGAGGAGATTAATGTGTGGATATAGAATTACCCAAAAATCAAGGGCAAATTACATCAATAGTTCCTACATTTTATTCTCTATGTCATTTTGATAATTACACTTTCAATTTGCTCAATTTTGAGTTTTAATTTTAGATTTCTTGTCAATTTAGTTTAATTGATAATGTCATTTAGTATTTTTTTTTTTCATAGAAAATAATCATTGAATTGGTTAAGGTTTATGATAATTGTGTGTTTGAGTCAATTTATGCACATCTCGACAAATCATATTATACTGAAGTTAATAATTAGGCAAACTTCCAGTGGCCCTTGAGACGACTCGAACTCGAGACCTTGGATCTTATTCTCAAATCTTCACTGCTCGATCAACAGTCTTTACCTCTCGGTCAATCCCTTGAACTTATTGAATTGAATGAGGTTAATTCATTGAGTCGAGCAAACTTATAATTTTGTCCATAAAATCATGACACAAGTCACTTATATGAATATTTTTTATTAAAAAATGATAACAATTATAATTAATTGGACTAAATTAAGAGAAAATCAACAACTCAAAATTAAAATCAAGCCAATTAAAATTATAAGGACCAAAATGATATATAAAACAAATCAATAATGCTACGGGTCAGGAAATGTTTATCAGGAAATGGTTCATGAATGAGTTGGCATTGACCAACTCATCTTGGTGGAGCCCCCATATATTATTAATTATTAAAAAAAAAAAAGAGAAGTTGGAAAGACTAGAGAGAGAGTTGAATACCTTCTCACCATTGTCATTCTTCTCAGAACGAACTGGGGAGAGAAGGAAAGATAAGCGTCATCGGAATACCTTCTTCTCAGAACTCGTTTTTGTCGTCGTTGATTGGTACTCCTCTCTTTCACTTAATTTACTGTGAATTTAGCTGTTTTCTTTTATTAAAATGTTTTGTGGATGTTGCAGAAAAGCTCAAAAAAATTTCAAAATATTTGAAAGAATGACAATGAAACTATACATATCTACAGAACAACTTTTAATCCAACTATCCTTTTTTTTTTTTAATAGTCTTTGCATATCTACAGAAAATTTGAAATACAGAATTAATTGGAAACTTGTCAATCATGTTGAAAGGTAGAAGCTTCCCTTAATAAAATGAAATTTATTCAGTATTTAGTTGAATTTATACAAGTTATGAATTCAATGTGTATGATTCAGAAAATCATCATAATCTTGTTAGTTAGTTAATCCATGTTTTGAATAAATCTTGGGAGCAAAACATCATAACTATAATTAACCAAATAAGATTAGAAGATAACCAAGGAAGTAACTTGGGCAGCCACTACATCAAACAAGGATGCTTCCCTAGCATTCTTGGCATATGTCACACATCCACCGGATCGAAGACCAGAAAACTCGGCTACTTCCAGTCTCTGTGCACCAAAATGAAATTAGAAACCAGAAAAAGCAAAAAATTGTACTATAAATTATTATTGTTTATTAAGAGATAACACCAGTTATGAATTTATACAAGTTATGAATTCAATGTGTGCAAAATTGTTATGCATCATAATCTTGTTAGTTAGTTAATCCATGTTTTGAATAAATCTTGGGAGCAAAACATCATAACTATAATTAACCAAATAAGATTAGAAGATAACCAAGGAAGTAACTTGGGCAGCCACTACATCAAACAAGGATGCTTCCCTAGCATTCTTGGCATATGTCACACATCCACCGGATCGAAGACCAGAAAACTCGGCTACTTCCAGTCTCTGTGCACCAAAATGAAATTAGAAACCAGAAAAAGCAAAAAATTGTACTATAAATTATTATTGTTTATTAAGAGATAACACCAGTTATGAATTTATACAAGTTATGAATTCAATGTGTGCAAAATTGTTATGAGATAACACTAGTTGAATTTGTTGCTAAAATTTCTTCTTGAATTTTTTATTGCTGAATTTTCTGCTTGAATTTTTACAAATTTTCAGCACAAAGTTAATAAAATAATTTAATTTTCTACTTAATTAGGATTTTTGTGGCCTTTGTTATGAATAATTTTTTTTCTAATTTGTTATTTACATTGTAGAGGTATGGATAAAGAAATATCAAGTGAATCAAATGAGGACTGTGACGAAATTGATATTGAGACTGAAATAGAAGACACAAAAAATGTAGAAGTTGAAATTGAGGATCCTAAAGTGGGAATGACATTTAAGTCAATTGATGAAATTTATGAATATTATTCAAGATATGGGAAGAGAAATGGTTTTGCGGTGTCGAAGAAATATTGTAAAAGGGGAGATGATGGGGAGAAAAAAATATGTAACTATTGCTTGTACTCGTGCTAGAAAAACAAAAATTAAAACAAGCAATATAGTTAAACTACGCCCACAAACTAAAACGGAATGCAAAGCTGGACTTAATGCAAATTTACAAGGCGATGGAATGTGGATAGTGCGATCCTTAAGACTTGAGCATAACCATGAAATGAGTCCAAGCAAATCTCGTTTTTTCAAGCAAAATAGGATTCTTGAACCACATGTGCAAAGGAGACTTGAATTAAATGATAGTGCAGGAATTAGGATGAACAAAAATTTTACTTCACTTGTGCTTGAAGCTGGAGGGCATGAGAAGTTGTCATATTTAGAGAAAGATTGTAGGAATTATATGGACAAAGTTCGCCGTTTGAAACTTGAGAAAGGAAAGCCGAGGATGTTGAGAAGACCGCTTTTCGGATGAGGTATGGCCGCTACGAGTTTTTAGTAATGCCATTTGGAGTGACCAATGCCCCTGCGGCGTTTATGGATTTGATGAACAGAGTCTTTAAACCATATTTAGACGAATTTGTGGTTGTCTTCATCGATGATATATTAATTTACTCTAAGAGTAAAACTGAGCACGAAGATCATTTGAGACTTACTTTACAGACTTTGAGGGATCGGGAATTGTATGCTAAATTTAACAAGTGTGAGTTTTGGCTTACCATTATTTCATTTTTGGGTCATGTGATTGGTGAGGAGGGTATTTCGGTCGATCCTAGTAAAATTGAAGCCGTGGTGAATTGGCCGAGGCCGACTAATGTGTCCGAGGTTCGCAGTTTTCTGGGACTGGCTGGTTATTACAAAAAATTTGTAAGAGATTTCTCGAGGATTGCAATTCCATTGACGCAACTGACTAAGAAGGGAGTGGCTTACGATTGGACTAAGGATAGAGAAGCAGCCTTCCAGAAGTTGAAGACGAGGTTAGTCGTAGCACCAATCCTTGTACTACCATCAGGTAATGAAGAGTTCCACGTCTACAGTGATGCCTCGCATAAAGGTCTGGGTTGTGTATTAATGCAAAAAGATAGGGTTATAGCATATGCCTCTCGCCAATTGAAGCCACATGAAAAGAATTATCCCACCCATGATTTAGAATTAGCAGCCGTAGTGTTTGCTTTGAAGGTTTGGCGCCATTATTTGTATGGAGCTTCTTGTCAGGTTTTCACAGATCATAAAAGCTTAAAGTATTTGTTCACTCAGAAGGAATTGAATATGAGGCAGAGAAGATGGCTTGAATTGTTAAAAGATTACAATATGCAGATTCGATATCATCCAGGTAAAGCTAACACTGTGGCCGACGCGTTGAGCAGAAAGATGGTTGGAAATTTGGCATGTCTAACCGCAATCCTAGTGGAGCCGACTATGGTTGAGGAAGTAAAGACAAGACAAATGGAGGATGAATTCTTGAAGAAGGTAGCCGACGAGATTATCACAAAGCCGAGATCAGGGTACACCATAGAAAATCAAGTGCTCAAGTTTGAAGGAAGATTGTGTGTAGCCGACATCCCATACTTGAAAAGAAAAAGTTTACAGGAAGCTCATAGTTCTAAGTTTGCTGTTCACCCCGGGAACACCAAGATGTATCAGGATGTGAAGCAGACGTTTTGGTGGCCGAACATGAAGGGAGAGATAGCCGAGTTCGTGTCGCAGTGCCTGTATTGCCAGCAAGTGAAAGCAGAACACCAAAGGCCAGCAGGACTTCTCCAACCTTTGCCAATTCCTGAGTGGAAATGGAAGCACATCTCCATGGACTTTGTGGTTGGGTTGCCGAGGACAAAGGGTTATCGTGGATAGACTAACTAAGTCAGCGCACTTCTTGCCTGTTAAGACCACCTTCAACGCCGATAAGCTTGCTCTATTGTATGTGAATAGGATTGTTAGACTTCATGGAGTGCCGATGTCAATTATGTCAGACCGAGATCCGAAGTTGGTTTCCAGATTTTGGTAGAGCCTACAAAGAGCTTTCGGAGCCGAGTTGAGGTTTAGTATAGTTTTCCATCCCCAGACTGATGGACAAACAGAAAGGACGATTCAGACACTTGAAGATATGCTTAGACTATGTGTATTGGACCTCCAAGGAAGTTGGGGAGTACATTTGCCTTTGGTGGAATTTACCTACAACAACAGCTATCAAGCTAGCATTGGCATGGCGCCGTATGAGGCACTGTATGGAAGAAAGTGCAGGTCGCCGATATGTTGGACCGAGGTAGGAGACAAAGCTCTGCTTGGTCCCGAGTTGATTCAAGTAACAACCGAGAAGATTAAGCTCGTTCAACAAAGGATCAAAACCACACAGAGTCGACAGAAGAGTTATGCCGACCAAAGAAGAAGGGAATTGGAATTTGAAGTCGGGGACCACGTGTTCCTCAAGATCTCGTCGATGAAGGAATTACAAGATTTGGGAAGAAGGGTAAGTTAGCACCCCGTTACATCGGGCCTTTCGAAATTCTTGAGAAGATTAATCTAGCTGCCTACAGACTTGCCTTGCCGCCAGGATTGAGCCAAGTCCATAATGTATTTCATGTTTTGATGCTGAGGAAGTATATTCGAGATCCCCTACATGTGATCGACTATTTCGGAATTGTAATTAATGAAGATTTAGGCTACGAAGAGAAGCCGATACGGATTATCGATAGGCAAGTGAAGCAGTTGAGAAGCAAGTCGATACCAATGGTGAAAGTCGAATGGAAGGAGCATTACGGAGAGGATGCCACATGGGAAATGGAAGAGGAAATGAAAATTCGACATCCAGAATTGTTTTCGGAACAAGGTAACTCAAGTTTGGTGATGCCACGTGGGAAATAGAAGAGGAAATGAAAATTTGACATCCAGAATTGTTTTCGGAACAAGGTAACTCAAGTTTGGGGACCAAACTTCTTTAAGGGGGGTAGGACGTAACAACCCTCATTTTTGACTTAGTCATGCTTGCATACATTATGGATGATCTTGTTTTAAAATGTGCTATTGCAACCTTGTCTTGTTTTGCTTGAGTGATTGCTTACATGTTTTGTTCTCGTCTGGTGCATTGCTGATGTCATCTTAAGCCTAGACACCTTCGAGACCTTGGTCACTTAGAACTATCTGGGAACCCTATTGATTGACCTCCATCTTCGCCCTGGCATATTGGCCGAGATGTCACCATCTAGGCCGAGGTACGCGTCGCCTAGGCCGAGATGTTAATATCTAGGCGTTCTAGATCCTTGATCTTTACTTGAGTGATTTTGTTCCTGGGATGGTATGACCTAGACCGAGTTGTGGCACACCTAGGCCAGGGTGTGGCACAGTTTAGTCAGGTGTTGTCCTTCCAAGCCGATGTCCTTGCCTCTTGATTGCCAGAGTCTTGCTGTTAGCTGATGTCGTTACTTGCCGGTGTGTTCGTGCCGCCTAGCTTGCTGAGTACGCTTTGTCTTGGTCTTGTCTTGTCAAGTCAGTCACCTTTTTGGGTTGAGCAAATCAGCCGATGCCACGTGTCCCGACAGAGGGATTAAGTCAGTGTTTGTCGTGTGAGGCATTTCATTTTGTATCAATCTTGCCTTTTTAGAGAGAGAAGCTCTAGTTAGAAGGAGGAAGAGTTTGAGCTAGAGAAGGAGGCTTCCAAGCTTGATCGTTGAAGCTTGAACCGTTAGATTCGAGTTCTAAGGTCAGAATCTTAACCTACTCTGATTGTTCTTGTTGATCATCTAGCTGCATTGCACGATCGAACCTGTTAGGCACGTCATGCATTGATTTAAAATCGGTTTTAGAAAGAGAAAACGGCTTTCATGTGTTTTTGGAAGAAAAGCCTCGTCTGATCCAAAAGTTTGCTTTAAAGCTTGTGCATTTGTGTTTGTTTTGATAAGATCCTTGAGTATGGGTACCCAGGTCCACGTTTTCCTAGTTGTGGCCTGAAATCTCAGCTTTTGTATAGCAAGTTTAATCTTTGCATTCATCTTCTTCATGTTCATGTCCTTCAAGTTCCTCATGCTCATGTCCTTCATGTTTATCAAGAGGGAAACCCAGATTTTTCCCCGACTTCACTTTTGAATGTGGCCATCGAGGCTACACCTCGGCAAGGAGGTGTGGGACCTCGGCCTAGACCTGGTAGTTGCCCAGCGTGTTTTTCCAAGGATAAGAAACTGTGTTTCAACTTGATTGACTTAGTTCTTGAAGAATGTCGAGGTCATTTGCATGTAAGCTAGACTTGTTTTGAGTAGTGCATTCAACAAACTTTGCCATGTGTTGCAGGACTTGGACTTGCCTTGACCCCAACGTTTGAAGAACCAGGTGGGTGGTATTTTTAATAAAGCTATGCTATACGTTTTGATGAAGACCTTGCTTTGTCTTGCTTTGAAAGTGTTTGTAAAGCATGAATAATTGTCCCTGTTTTGTATATCAAATATGAGTTTGTCTTGATGACCTTCTCGGAAAGTCCCTCGTGCTGGAGGACTCTAAACTTTCGCAGCACATCTTGTTTTGAAAGTCCCTCGTGCTGGAGGACTCTAAACTTTCGCAGCACATCTTGTTTTGAAAGTCCCTCGTGCTTGAGGACTTTAAACTTTCGTAGCACATCTTGTTTTGGAAGTCCCTCGTGCTGGAGGACTCTAAACTTTCGCAGCACCCTTGATTTGTACTCTAGTGTTAAAGGGCTACGGGCCTTTGTAACATAGGTCCCTCGTGCTGGAGGACTCTAAACTTTCGCAGCACATCTTGCCTTGAAAGTCCCTTGTGCTAGAGGACTCTAAACTTTTGTAGCACCCTTGTTTGAGATGTCTATCTTGCTTTGTCTTGTTTTGCCACGGACGGTCTACCGCGTGGATATGTTTGCCGAAATGTTATTATTTGTAATATGTGATGCAAGTACGTATCCCTTGAAACTGTGAAGATTTGTTAGATGGACGAGATCCATTCCTTGTTATATATATATGGAGTTTTGTCTTCTATTGTTTTGAAAGGATTTCGGCTATTATTAATGCAAATCCCTTTATTATTTATGCCATTCACAGAGTATCCAAGCTCACCCTCTCTATATATATGTAGGTGATGAACAAGAAGGCGGTGACGCCTAGATGTGATTTCTGGAGCTTGTTTTGGGTATTGATTATGTCGGCTTAACGTGCATTTATATCGGCAAACTTGAAAATCATGCTTCTCGACTTGTTATATTTGTGCTACGAACACGTCGGCTGAGAAGCCTTTTGATCAAGATGTATGTTTTTGCATGATTGTTATGTCGGCAAAGTAGATGTCGGCAACCTGGCAGATTGTATTCTCAGATCTGTAATTTCTACAATTTGTTTATGTCGGCTTGTAGAGCCCTTGCTAATACGAAAACAAATGTAACTTGCACTTTGCTTCGTTTGTAATTAAGTTATAACCTCTATGTAAATGGTTGCAATTTCATTTGACTTATGCACTGCTCTTATGGACCACTTGTGTTTTAGATTATTGCTTCCGCATTTGTGAGCCCCCTATATCTATACTCTGTTTGTGTGTGAATGTTGAAAGCTGGCCTTCGGTAATCTCGGATTACCGGCCATCACGGCACCAAACTAGTAGGGGCGGTTTGGGGTCGTGACAAAGCATGTTTCCAATTGCCTAGTACCTGAGTTTGCATGTCATCTTGAGTGACAATGTTACCAACTATACAAAGAGCAAGAATTTGCATTGAAGGAGATGGGTGATTGAAATTCCAAAAACTTCAATGTTAGGGAAAAAATAACAAATAAAAGAGAAGACAAAGGTGGGATGTTGTCACACCCCAAACCCGCCCCTAAAAGTTTGAGCATGACTACTTCAGAAACGAACACTTAACTTGATGTACATAAGATACGGGGCCTGAACGGAAGCATTATGTACATAAAATAACATATAATAACATACAAAACATCCATTGAGCTGCCACTACTATGCCAGGATCACAAACAAAACATAAGGCAAATAATCACATAGTGACATGCATCTGAGAATCTAGCCATGTACATATGCATATACAGACCCAGCCCTCGAGATTGGGCATAATAATAAAGACATTGAAACGAATAAGAATCAGGCACACTTCAACCTTAGACAGACAATCAGGGTACAAAACCAAAAGCTTAGCATACTCCATAAAATGAGTTGCCTTCATTTAGGTGTCTGGACACTTTGAGCTTGACACAAGAGGAATGGATGTCATGGTTTAAGGTTGACCTCCAGATTGAGTGCCTACAGAAACAGACATAACATAAAGTGAGCCAAGCTCAGTGAATAATAGTACGTAAACAATTCAACGCTCAATTTGAATTATTGTATATAATTATGCATTTTAAAATAAAGAGATCATATGGTTAATTTGTTTCTGTACCAATTTCAGAACGGCCATGGGCCCAATCTTAAACAGAGTGGCACAAAGCCCTTAACAGAATGGCATGAGGCCCTTAACAGAATGGCACGAAGCCCTTAACAGAATGTATGAACTCAAGAGGTGTCTCGTACGGATTCTAGAGGTGGCTCGCAATGCAGCACTTAGTTCCGTACAACACTTTGTTCCATACTTACAGATCATACAGAATGGCCATAGGCTCAGATATAACAGATTGGCCATAGGCCTCACTGATGTTACAGAACGACTATAAGCCTCATAACCTTCACAGAACGGCCATAGGCCTCATAACTTTCACAGAACGGCCATAGGCCTCATAACTTTCACATATGTATGGACTCAAGAGGTGGCTCGTACGGATTCTAGAGGTGACTCGCATTGCAGCACTTAGTTCCGTACAACACTTTATTCCATACCAAAAAATTCTTAGGTCTCGTAGACAGAACAACCCATATCATGTCATAGCATAACATAAATGGAATGGATAGACAGAAACAGAATAATCTCATTTTGTTAAGAATACCATTATACAATAGTGCACCCAAGTCTTCCATGATTTAGTTATAGATTAACACAATTGTCTCGCGTATAACAGAATAAGAACAGTAACTATTACAGAGGGCACATATATCATTACCGTACACTTAATAAAGACAGAATAATTCATATTCTAATGTAGGTCTCATAATAATGTTAAACATTTGCATTCATGTCATAGGTTCTTGACGACCTTGGGTCCTCATGTAACACAACAGAATAATCTCAGTTTCATACAGATACCTTGATTTAAAGATGAACATAGTTCCATTTATTCATTATTGACAGAACAGAATGTTTCCAAAGTCATACCGATGTATGCCAATCGTTCAACGTTCACATTGACTTCCAAACGTCATAAATATTTGTATAACACTTACAAGGAACAGAGCGTTAGTGACAACAATCATCAATGGTAAATAAAATGTACATTTTCGTACTATTACTCACAGTGTGCTAGTGGAGCATTTGTTCCTCCCGAAGCGTGTCCTTCACACATA
Organism: Camellia sinensis; assembly: GCF_004153795.1. NCBI lineage: Eukaryota > Viridiplantae > Streptophyta > Magnoliopsida > Ericales > Theaceae > Camellia > Camellia sinensis. Next base: position 376,203 of record NW_021028740.1, on the reverse strand, counting down.
CGAAGTCACATGTTAATTCTCTCTTTTCCTTATTAAATCGTTTCCTGATTCTCTTTACTTCGACTGAATTTACAGACATTAAAACAATATCAAATACAGATTTCGACGATATTAGAGGGTCCAGCACGCAAAACGGAGCATGTCATGTTTTTCAGCTTGGGTCGCACGTGCGGCTGTGAGCCCCGCACGTGCGGCCAAATCTCCCGAACATGCGGCAGAATGCCCCGCACGTGCTTTTTAGACAGAATCCAAACTCCAATTTTTCCCATTTTCCCGCACGTGCGGCCGTGACTCCCGCACGTGCGGTGATTGGTCCCCCACGTGCGGCCATGACTCCCGCACGTGCGGCGATTCTGCTTCAATTTTGCCCGAAATTTCAAGTACAATCCCATTTTTTTGTAGTTGATTACCAGCTTCAAATAGATCCAAAAATCACGCGAATAAAATCTCAATTACACACATTAATCCACTACAATTGAATCATAAATCTTGAGCTTACAAATTTAATTTCATGAGAGTTCTAATTTCACATACTCATAGACATATATATACACAAAGTCATGCTCACATGCTTGAGTTCAAGTAATTCAATTGCAAGGATGAATGCAACTTCTCATAGATGATTCAAAACAATCAAAGGTGAGAGTATTTTGCCAACTAACTTTTTACACACACACAAGGGTACAATTACAGCTTCTTAAGTGACAAGGTTATGAGAAATTTTTACCCAATTTCAAAGAAAAGGTCTTAGATGATGAATTAGTTACCTTATGCTTGAGTCTCCCAACTCTCAACCTTGCTCTTGTTGAACTTTCTCTCATTTCCTTACTCTCTTCCAGGAAATATCTTGAATTGAGATTCTTAAGTCAAATGTATAGAGCATAAGCATATATATATATATATATATATCTAAAGATGGAGATAAGGACAAAAATCAATCGTTTAATCTTCCCAAATTGAAATTTCACAGAAAATCTCATTATACCTTAAAAATAATGCAGATTCCAAATGTCAAATCAATTTCGAATTATTAGGCTTCTAAGACCTCCAATTTCAAATTCAATTACTAGAATTGTAACAGATAGTTTTCATATTAAATAGATACACACCTATAAGCATAAGTTTCACTTCTTTAAACTTACTTTCACATAAACTTTCACCATAAGTAGTAAGATGTACAGAACAAGGAGCCGATAGTATACCAGAAACATGTACGAGGGTCGGGCTATTACACTCTCCTCCCCTTTAAATAAGTTTGGTCCCTCAAACTTGTCTTACCATGCAACAAGTTAGAAATCACAATCTCGTAGCATTATTCAATTTTGTTATAGATGCTCACATAATTCCTCAGTTCAAACAATTCTCAGGTTAACCTAATACTTCTTGCAGTTGTCCCAAAGTTCTTAACATAATAAGCATCTCAGGATTTGTTCCAACTAGTCGTTTTAATGACTATTTTAGGCATGTAGAAATAAGAATATCAACTCCGTACATTTATTCTACAAGATCATGTGTTGAGTAAGTTAAGACTACAAGAGTCCATGGCAGGAAATTCAAGGCATAAAAATCCTCAATAGCAGAGTTTAAATGTCTCTATATTTTCTTGTCAATAAGCTCCATAGCAGAAATTTTTAAGTATAGAAACATACCATTGTTGACACTTGGTCATGCCGTCATAAGTTCAAATCTGACTGAACTATACATACAACTATATAACCATTATTTTAAGCAAGGGAACTGTTCAAGGACAAAGCCAGAAATCATATTCAAAATCATGCTTGACTAATCAGTCATAACCATAAGGGGTAATATCTTCTCTTAATAAGCATTTACTCTTGTTACAGCACAAATAAATTTGGCCCCTCCTTTAATCATTCAATATCTCGCTATTCAGATGATTCTTTCTTTTCCTACTGTAAGACATGAGATCAACTACATGGTTTCGTATTTACGACTTATAAATACAGTGGATCAGCAAGCAGTCATACAAAAATCATAGGCCAGGCATCTGGCTCAGTCAATTAACATAAACAGAGTATCCAGTTATTCCACATACATAGGTCTTGCTGGGTCTATTCATAGGGTCACAGTTTTCCTTGGGTATGCAATAATCATTTCCATTTAGATTCTATAATGTTTAGAAATTTAACAGTTTAGTGACAAAATAATTTGGTCACCTAATATCAGAGTTAGAATTCATGGCAAGATCAGTTCAACATGATAGTAAATCAATTTGGAATCACATAGTGCGCATTATACAAATCTGTATAAACATGCTGGCGGAGGTAGATACTCGTTAATTCGTTATCCATATGTGACACCCCCATAACCACTTTTTTTTTTTTTTTTATGCAGGTTCTACCAGATCCGTTCATAGAGTCATAAATTCTATTAAGTATACAGTAACTATAAAAATCACATTCTTTCAAACTTCATAATGTCAAAATAGGCAATGATATAACAAAATGATAACATATCCACCTAATTCTCCGGTTAATACTTTGTGGGTAAATTAGTTCCTTATGATAATAAATCAATTCATAACCACATAATGAATATCGTTCAAATCCGTATAAACCGGCAATAAGAGGTAAACGCCCACTGTATACCCTTAATCAAACATTAATATAGCATATTCCCATTCCCACTTGTTTCTATCAGAGTTCACAATGTCATACAGAACAGTTTATATTACAACCTTCAAATATGAATTAGGAGTTAATTTGACGATTTGCAATATCTAACATTTGCATTTCTACATAGAAATATATTACAGAAATGACTTCTCAATCTTAAGTCATTAATACACATAGGCAGGATTTTCGTTCTGGTGGGAAATTATCAGATCCCAATCATTCAATTGATCTCAAAGTAGTCAATAATTACTTATCTCCTTTTTACATGTATCACGTGAGCAGACACATAACATGGGTGAGGTCCTTCATGTCGTTCAATCATTCCTTATAAGAAATCTTGATTACGGATTACAAATTACACATAACACAACATATTACAGATTATAGATTTCAGATTTCAGATCACAAATTATGGATTACAGATGTCAGATTGCAGACTATCGTTTCCCACAAACAAATCCCGATTATACGTATACATACCCTATTCAACACCATCAATAATTCCTTCGGTTCCCCATTAGGAGTCGTCAATAAATTTCTCAATTCACAAAACCGCATTAATTATACACTGTTTCAAGGTCAATAACCAATCTCCCAACAGAGCTTATCTATTTAATCGTTAGTAGGAAACAAATCACAATTATTTGACTCCTTTTACAATTTTAGGAGAATCACCATATGCATGACTTCTTCTTACAGCCGATCATACTTAACACAATTTCAATTATTACACAAAACACATCTTATCAAAATAGTCAAACGTAGTAACTTCTCAAAATCACCGATCTAAACATAGCCAAGGAGGACATAACCATATCATAAAAGTTAGAGTATTACATATATCATTTTCTTTGGTCTTAGAAATATTTCGTACTTAGCGTTTAATCAATTCATTTAAACAAATGCTAAAAACTCAATCATATTGTCATTATTTCCCACAGATAACTGTCAACAGATAACACACATTTCATCTAATCATTTGCATATAAATTGTCTTACCAATCCGTTCGAATCCTTACCACGCTTCCGCAGTGCAATTCTGTGGTTTTAATCTCATTCTGCGTAGCAATCATTCACAATAGACACAAAAAATATACAATAGACATGGATTATATTCGTTAGCGTTAACAAATTATATTCAGCGTTACCATCAATCTTTTCATGTGCTTTCAGAATGTTATGCATGATGCCTAAGTCTTTTCTAGACATCCTAAGGCTCAATGGACTCGTGTGTGAGATAGTAACTCGTGCTCTGATACCACTTGTCACACCCCAAACTCGCCCCTAAAAGTTTGAGCATGACTACTTCAGAAATGGACACTTAACTCGATGTACATAAGATACGGGGCCTGAACGGAAGCATTATGTACATAAAATAACATATAATAACATACAAAACATCCATTGAGCTATCATTACTATGCCAGGATCACAAACAAAACATAAGGCAAATAATCATATAGTGACATGCATCTGAGAATCTAGCCATGTAAATATGCATATACAGACCCAGCTCTCGAGATTGGGCATAATAATAAAAACATTGAAACGAATAAGAATCAGTCACACTTCAACCTTAGACAGACAATCAGGGTACAAAACCAAAAGCTTAGCATACTCCATAAAATGAGTTACCTTCATTTAGGTGTCTGGACACTCTGAGCTTGACACAAGAGGAATGGATGTCATGGTTTAAGGTTGACCTCCAGATTGAGTGCCTACAGAAACAGACATAACATAAAGTGAGCCAAGCTTAGTGAATAATAGTACGTAAACAATTCAACGCTCAATTTGAATTATTGTATATAATTATGCATTTTAAAATAAAGAGATCATATGGTTAATTTGTTTCTGTACCAATTTCAGAAAGGCCTTGGGCCCAATCTTAAACAGAGTGACACGAAGCCCTTAACAGAATGGCACGAGGCCCTTAACAGAATGGCATGAAGCCCTTAACAGAATGTATGAACTCAAGAGGTGTCTCGTACGGATTCTAGAGCTGGCTCGCAGTGCAGCACTTAGTTCCGTACAACACTTTGTTCCATACTAACAGATCATACAAAATGGCCATAGGCCTCACTGATGTTACAGAACGGCTATAAGCCTCATAACTTTCACAGAACGGCCATAGGCCTCATAACTTTCACATATGTATGGACCAAGAGGTGGCTCGTACGGATTCTAGAGGTTACTCGCATTGCAGCACTTAGTTCCGTACAACGCTTTATTCCATACCAAAAAATTCTTAGGTCTCGTAGACAGAACAACCCATATCATGTCATAGCATAACATAAACAGAATGGATAGACAGAAATAGAATAATCTCATTTTGTTAAGAATACCATTATACAATAGTGCACACAAGTCTTCCATGGTTTAGTTATAGATTAACACAATTGTCTCGCGTATAACAGAATAAGAACAATAACTATTACAGAGGGCACATATATCATTACCGTACACTTAATAAAGACAGAATAATTCATATTCTAATGTAGGTCTCATAATAATGTTAAACATTTGCATTCATGTTATAGGTTCTTGACGACCTTGGGTCCTCATGTAACATAACAGAATAATCTCGGTTTCATACAGATACCTTGGTTTAAAGATGAACGTAGTTCCATTTATTCGTTATTGGCAGAACAGAATGTTTCCAAAGTCATACCGATGTATTCCAATCGGTCAACGTTCACATTGACTTCCAAACATCATAAATATTTGTATAACACTTACAAGGAACAGAGCGTTAGTGACAACAATCATCAATGGTAAATAAAATGTACATTTCCGTACTATTACTCACAGTGTGCTAGTGGAGCATTTGTTCCTCCCGAAGCGTGTCCTACACACATACGAAGTCACACATTAATTCTCTTTTTTCCTTATTAAATCGTTTCATGATTCTCTTTACGTCGACTGAATTTACAGAAATTAAAACAATATCAAATACAGATTTCGACGATATTAGAGGGTCCAGCACGCAAAACGAAGCATGTCATGTTTTTCAGCTTGGGCCGCACGTGCGGCTATGAGCCCCGCACGTGCGACAAAATCTCCCGCATGTGCAGCACAATGCCCCGCACGTGCTTTTTAGACAGAATCCAAACTCCAACTTTTCCCATTTTTCTGCACGTGCGGCCGTGACTCTCGCACGTGCGGCGATTGGTCCCACATGTGCGGCCATGACTCCCGCACGTACGGTGATTCTGCTTCAATTCTGCCCGAAATTTCAAGTACAATCCCATTTTTTTGTAGTTGATTACTAGCGTCAAATAGATCCAAAAATCATGCGAATAAAATCACAATTACACACATTAATCCACTACAATTGAATCATCAATCTTGAGCTTACAAATTCAATTTCATAAGAGTTCTAATTTCACATACTCATAGACATATATATACACAAAGGCATGCTCACATGCTTGAGTTCAAATAATTCAATTGCAAGGATGAATGCAACTTCTCATAGATGATTCAAAACAATCAAAGGTGAGAGTATTTTGCCAACTAACTTTTTACACACACACAAGGGTACAATTACAACTTCTTAAGTGACAAGGTTATGAGAAATTCTTACCGAATTTCGAAGAAAAGGTCTTAGATGGTGAATTAGTTACCTTATGCTTGAGTCTCCCAACTCTCAACCTTGCTCTTGTTGAACTTTCTCTCATTTCCTTACTCTCTTCCAGGAAATATCTTGAATTGAGATTCTTAAGTCAAATGTATAGAGCATAAGCATATATATATATATATATATATCTAAAGATGGAGATAAGGACAAAAATCAATCGTTTAATCATCCCAAATTGAAATTTCACAGAAAATCTCATTATAGCTTAAAAATCATGCAGATTCCAAATGTCAAATCAATTTCGAATGATTAGGCTTCTAAGACCTCCAATTTCAGATTCAATTACTAGAATTGTAATAGATAGTTTTCATATTAAACAGATACACACCTATAAGCATAAGTTTCACTTCATTAAACTTACTTTCACATAAACTTTCACCATAAGTAGTAAGATGTACAGAACAAGGAGCCGATAGTATACCAGAAAAATGTATGAGGGTCGGGCTATTACAGATGTCCTCAATGTTTAAAACTTAATTGAACTGATCTTAAGGCCAAGTTTGGGAAGACTAAATAAGTGCACTTTTTGACTTTTTATGAAATATGGGTTAGATTTGGATTGGGTTTGAAGTAATGTGTTAGAGAGGTGATGTGACTTAAATAAGATGATGTGACTTAAATAGGGTAGTGACTTTTTGACTTTTTAGATTTTTTGGAGGATGCCAAACTTGGCCTAAATGTTTAAAACTTAATTGAATTGATCTTTAAAAAAAAGCTATGATGTCCTCATGTTTTCAGAAAATGGTAGTAGGTGAATCAGCTTTGGTTCTATCAGTTACATGATCATTGACATAGTAATGTCATAATTCCAAGCATTATTTCAATTGACTTCTTTAACTTCCTGTCATGCTTCCCCTCCCTACACCTCCCAAGTCCCAGAAGAATAACAAGAACACCAATTTTTTCAACTATTAGAGTTAATTACATCTTCATTGCTAGCACCATCATCATCAGCACTTGCACTGCAACAGTCAAGAATATAGCAATAAAAAAAATCCACACTTGTATATGAAGAAAATAAACAAGAGAGGGTGATGAACTTGTTAACCAAAGTTAAACTACATTCAATTAAACATTTTTACAAGCACTTGGAGTGCATCTTACAAACCCAGATTTTAAACTAAGTACATCATACAACCCAAATTTCATACCAACTATATTCAATGAGACATTTTTACAAACACTTGCAATACATCTTACAACCCAAATTTCAAAACAAATATTGTTATTATTTGTTACCAAAATCAAGGTAAAAAGAAATCCCCAAAAAAATCCACAAAACACATAATCATCACCGCCCTCTGTTTCATCCTCCAAACTACCCTCTTCATCGCCATCAAATCCGTGAGTTGAGAGCTAATGCTTTGTCGATGAAGGATGTGAGCTTCAAGTTGAATGCACTTCTTCTTGTTCTTCATTTGAGTCTGTTTCGAATTTGGTTTTGGATATTGGTTCAGGTCAAAAAGCTGATAGAGAGGTTAGAGAGAGAAGAAGAAGAAGGAACACAGGGAAAAAAAATAAAAAATAAAAAAATGCTCCAAAACGACGTCGTTTTGGAGCATGGTAGGGAACACCCCAGGGAACCACGGCAGAGGATCCGGACTCCAACAATATGATCCTCGTAGATTCTGTAGTAAAAATTGCTTATGTAAAAAGAAAATAAATAAATAATTTTATCAAATAATTATAAATATAAAAATAAATCATATTTTATTTTTTTAAATAGATAATTTAATTTTACAATCATACTTGTTTATTTATAAAATAAAATGGAATTTGTTTTTATATTTATAATTATCGACTGAATCTATTTTATTTATTTATTATTTTTTTTTTTTTGCATAGACGGCTTTTACAGTGAAATTTACGAAGTAAACGGTTTGAAGAGACAAAAGTATTGAAGAGAGTTTATCCCATAAATCTTTCATTTGATATGTGGATTGACTTTTTAATTTTTTAATTATTTTAGTTTAAGGTTAAAAAGTTTCATTTGAGATGATGTTTTAGGTTTTTTTGACTTTTTTTGAAGGGAAATGATGTGCCCATAAGCAAAATTATGAAAATGCCCTTCACCCACAGTGAGAGATGAAATGAAGGAAATGAAAGTGGGGCTCTACTTGCAAACGAAGTTTGTCGGTTGTGGCTAAAGTAGTCCCAAGTGGGTATTGCCAAACATAGCCAAAGTCAGGAGACTCACGTCGTGTGAGACATATATATGGCAGGAGCGTTTAGTTTTTACTTGTTCAAGTAAGGATGACAATGGATAACCTACTCTGTGGGTATCCATGGAGACCCAACCCAAATAGATGTGTTTTTTTATTTTTTTTTCTTTTCCATTAGATAGGGTAAGTGATATTCTTTAAATATCCACAGGGGATGGGTTGGGGATGGGTATCCACTAATTTTCCCATATATATATATATATATATTTTAAAGATTCACAACTAAAACTAAATATACATTCAATCTTTTTTATTTTATTTATTTATTCAAGTTCACAACCAACTTCTTTCTTCTTTTTTTTTTTTTTTTTTTTTTTTAAGATCCACCAATCCAAAGCTAAATATACTCCATCTTTTTTCTTATTTTTATTTTTTTTTTAAGGTTACATCATTTTGTTTTTTTTTAAGATCCACTAACCAAGCTAACATATTTAATTCGTTTCTTTTTGTTTTTTTTTTTATTTTTTTGAGGTTCACAACCATTTTTTTTTAAGATTCATAACCAAAGGTCAATAGTAGAGCATCTATTTTATTTATTGGATCAACAAAATCGTAATTAACATTAAATTGTCTATATGCTTGTCAATTTTTATGCAATATTTTTCTAATTTATTTAAAAATTAAGGCAGTCTAGTCAGGTTTCGTTGCTTTTCTAGTTATTTTATTTTGTTAGTTTTGTATTTTCAATGATTTGCTGTACTGAAATTTCACTAAAGTGTAGATCTATTGTTTATGTACACACAATGTTAACATATTATTATATACTATATAATAATAATAATGTATTTGAATAAGAAATGAGAGATCAAGACAGCATTTGAAGTCTGAATTGGTAGAAGTGGGTACAGAAGATTATTGCTTGGAAAAAATAAAAAAGGGATACAAAGTCTTATCAAATAATTTTTTTTTTTGAAAAATAAAAGAATTTTTTAGTTAGAACAAGATTTAACTGAAAGCAGCTGTTTCCAATGTATGTTTCATTTATTTGATAGAAAATATTTTTTAAATAAAAAATTAAATAATTATTTTTATATTTGTTGATTGGTGTGCATGGACAGGTGAAAGGTAGAGATTGTGACATGGGGGTGATTGGTGCGTGAATGATGGTGTAGTGCTTGGTGTGATATCTGTTGTGGGAAGTAGTGAGAAAGTGTGAGCCGTGTGAATTAGTAAAATTTATTGAAAAAACATTTTTTTTTTACATAACAAACAGACAAATTCGTGGAGGACTAAAGGAGAAGATGGAGGAAGGGTGTGGAAGGCATAGATATTCTCTATAAATGGAGTGTGTCATTTGTTAAGGAATAGATTTTGGTAAATAAAAATGAATTGTAAAATTGCTAAAGAAAATGGTTTAATATCTTGAAAATGTCGTGACTAGGTCAAACAAACATTCCTTCTTATGCCCCAGAGCATTTATATTGGGTCTTATTTACACTTCTTCAAAATAGTGTCTTTTACATTTTATTTCTTCAACAGGACTCTTATAATTTAATCAGTGTGCTTATAACAATGTAGGGAGAGAGGAGAGTGAGAGAGAGAGAGAGAGAGATGGTTTGTAATTTTTTTTTTAATCTTCACGTCTCACTTTTTTTATTTCATTACATAAAACTTATTTGATTCTCTATATATTAATATGTTATTATCAAAAAACTTTTATTATTAATTATTAGCTGTGTTGATTGTTTGTTGTTGAACCAAATTAAAGTAAAGAATAAGATTGAATGTATATTTAGTTTGTATGTTGAACCTTAAAAAAAAAAGTAAAATAAAAATAGTTGTTAACATAAATATATTAACACAGAACACTACTAAAATTTTAGTTTTTTGCGACGGTAAAATTGCGCGTAAACCCGAGTGTCACAAAAAATTTGCGCGGAATGACGTTTTTGCGACGGTAAGAGGGGCTCGCATTGGGGCGTTGCAAAAGGTTTTGCGACGGTAAGTGTCAAGCGCTAATGTTTTGCGACGGCATATTTGCTTTTGCGAACGGCATTTATAGTCGCTAATTTAGTTCAATTCTTGACTTTTTTGCGACGGCACATTTTCCGTCGCTAAAAATGTATCTGGACGGCAAAAATAATCGTCGCTAATAGCTTTTTTTTTGCAACGGCAGAATCATGTTTTGCGACGGTGTGGTGCGTGCGCAAAACAGTATTAAAAATATGAAAAATTCATTTTTTGCGACAGTTACTGCTGCGCAAAGTATAAGAAAAATCAATGAATTCTATTTTCTAAATAAAAATTTCATTTTTTGCGCAATTGGTACTGTGTCGCAAAAGTTAAACCTGTAACAAATCAATAAAATATTCAAATTTCTATTGTTTTGCGAACGATGTAATGCCTCACAAAAATAAAAAAACATCATGCGATAAACATTATTAAATGAATATAAATTATCTCCATATAGACTATAATATAAATTGTTATATAAAATAGCATATTCGTCCATAATAATATTATCTCCATTCTAATTAACATCAACAAAAATTATCCCACTACATAATGTTCCATAATCATATTAATGTTCCATGACTGATTTTCGTTTATTATTCGAAATAACATAACCAATATATATTATTTTCTCACATGTCTTTGAAGTAACAAAACAAAAATTTTCCATCCTCCACGAAGTAAAGATTCCACAAGACGCCCTCCTACATGGGAAATATCTGAAAAAATAAAAATAAAATAATTAATAGACATATAATTATAGTGTTACTTAATTTACAAAACACATAAATTAACACTAACAACAAATACACAATTTTTTTGTTAGTCACAAATCTACATGGATAAAAAACATCTCAACAAATACAAAATAAAAATTAACTAACTATACATCAAATACAAAAAAACAAAAATCTATATCTGAAATCTGGCTCTTAACTCCACAACATCAAAATACAGATTTTTCTGTTAGTCATCAAGATCCCAATAGATAATTAAACATCTCAATCAACATGAGAATAGATGCAATTTGAAGCAATAGCAAGGAAATAATCTATAACACCTCTAAAGAAATGTCAGCTTCTAGCTATCTATGACAAAATTCATCAATCCTCAATTCTAATGCATTAGCATATTATTGTTGGTAAGCATAAGGTGTAAATTACTAGACGAGCTATATGTCCACAACACAAAATGTAAACTCTAGACTATATACAACAGGTATTTTATTGTGAGTGTCCATACTATTTAATTTGTGGTTAAGGAAAGCTCCAATGTCCTTTGGAAAGACAATTTTAGTACATACTCAAACGACTCTAAAAACATTGTGTCTTTCTAATGTTGTACATACACCCTTTAATATCAAATAGAGGTTAATATAGCACCTTATAAGTGAATTGTAAAATAAATGGAATAAAAGACTAGGACAGCAGGAGATTCTACCCCCAACAACACTTTGATGGATTCAAATTTGTACGTCTCTAAAGAACGGCAATGTATATTCAAATAATAGCCTGAAACATCAATCATTGAGTCAAATCAGTTAAAATGAAAATTTAATATGAAGAAACAAAACCACTTACAACTCAGAGAAGGCTATATCCATTTTTTTGATAACAACAACGAAAGAAAGAAATACACTGGAAACAGACTTCCACTAAACATCTCATCCAAGGACCTGCAGAGAACGACCGTGGTGTTAAAAACTATTTTCCATTCATTGCAATCAACACTCCTGATTTCAGCACTGAAGATAACCTTATTGTCGTCGAGGCTAAAACAATAAGATAAATTCTACGTAGCAGCTTTTGCTCAGTATTAAAAGTGACAGCGAGGTGTGTTAAATTAATATTAGGAGTCTTTAAAGGCAAGTCACGATAGGTTCGTGTGCCAGTCGCTACATAGGCGGTCGTGTGTGCCACGTTTCGTAATGTAGACATCTTAAGTAAATATGAGGATGGTGCTTGTCATTTTCTCAAATATGGTGAGGAATTGTAAAGACATGAATGAATTAATGATGGGTAAATTTGGCATGGATCCACTTATCGTAGGAGCCTCAGATGTAGTTGAAAACTAAAATTTCTTTTAACCTTATTCTTCGAAGAATGCAAAGACACTTTTAATGAATATTATATTTAAGCATAGCCTCGTCGCTTCCAGTACTATTCTTTAATGATTGATAGGAAGAATTGGTGGTTCCTGTGTGATTCGGGTAGGCTTGACTAATATGTTTGCTGGATTGAACAGGGGCAGTGAATGAATACGAATTCACAAAAGGTGAATGGTGAATGGGAAGGGAGACACCCCGATGACATCCTTTAAAATGTTAAACTGTGAATCTATACTGACACGATGAAACAACTCTACAAAATATCCACCTCTTTTTACAACAGATAATCATATTGAACCATCAACATATTTGTTTCCTAAAACATCCAACAAGCCTACTGAGTACACTTAATCATTAACTAAAAAGAAATCAGAGGCATGACAACACACATAATGAACCATTCATCCCTCAGTGAGGAACATCGTATATTGAAAACGTTAAATGAACTTATAATGCCAATTTTGTTCAAATGATAACTGTATTTAATAGATATGCATATCTGGCTAAAATGTAGGGAGCATCTAAAAGTTTGAAAAAATGACAATTTTTTGATGGATTGGTTTGGAATGTTGGCGATTAAGAGATGTGATTTAGGAACATCACACTTATCAATTGAAAGGGGCCTACGATGGTGGTCTAAAAATGGTTAATGGGACAATTCTTGACCTAAAAGTCAAATCCTCATTTGCCTACATTGATTATTTAACTTGGTCGTCACATGTGGTTTTATCTCTCTTAAAAGTTGTCTCCAGAACTTATGATGTACAACTTGTTTGATGTCTACGATTTGTATCAAAGTAAATTTGATTCCATTGAGTATCAAATCTAGATTTTATTTACAACTGATGACAAAAACATTCGAAGAGAAGGGCATGAGCCATCAGTTGATGCATTCATAACAAACAACTTCAAGCACTTTTGAAGGCAATATCAATCTTACTACGTCAATATCAGGATAGTGTATATCGTGCGGGCAATGGTGACTATTAGACCAGATCCCCATAGTAGCTGGCGGTATCCAATGCCAACCTATCAGATGCCAGAAAGTAATTGCCCAGCTTGAATCTAAAACAAATGAACAATTAAGTTCCATCCAGGTTCTGTCTTACCACCACGAAGTACCACCTAGAAATTCAGGTCACCCACAGCAGCGCGGCATGCCTACAGCGCTTGTCGCTCAACTGTCAAGCATCTCCACCAGCAGCAATCAGCAC